>VYZT01000005.1:0-20397 GCA_013400735.1 Pomatostomus ruficeps
TCACCAGCTCCACTGCCTTTCTCCGGACATACTCCAGCTCCTCAATGTCTTTCTTGCAGTGAGGGGCCAGAACTGGACACAGGAAGTCAGTGTGGCATCACCAGGGCTGAGTACAGGTGGACAATCACTGCCCTGGTCCTGCTGGCCACACTATTCCTGATACAAGCCANNNCCCTTCACCAGCTCCACTGCCTTTCTCCGGACATACTCCAGCTCCTCAATGTCTTTCTTGCAGTGAGGGGCCAGAACTGGACACAGGAAGTCAGTGTGGCATCACCAGGGCTGAGTACAGGTGGACAATCACTGCCCTGGTCCTGCTGGCCACACTATTCCTGATACAAGCCACATGCTATTGTCATTCTTGGCCACCTGGGCACACACTGGCTTATGTTCAGCCACTGTCAACCAGCACCCACAGGTCCTTTTCCACTGGACACTTTTCCAGCCACTCTGCCCCCAGCCTGTAGTGCTGCCTGGGGCAGGACCGGGCACTTGGCCTTGTTGAACCTCATGCAGCTGGCCTTGACCCCTCAATTCAGCCTGTCCAGAGCCCTCTCTGGAGCTCTGCTACCCTCCAGCAGATCACTACTTCTGCCCAACTTGGTGTTGTCTTTGAACTTACTGAGTGTACACTCACCCCCTCATCCAGATCATCAATAAAGATATTAATCAGGACTGGCCCAGATAATGAGCCCTGGGGAACTCCGCTTGTAACCAGCCGCCTACTGGTTTGTAACTCCATTCGCCACCACTCTCTGGACTCGACCACCCAGACGGTTTACCCATTATTTTTCCAGTGCACACACTGTCCCCTCTTGAAACACTAGCCCTCCTCTGTTTATAAGAGGGAAAACAAGGACTGAGCATTGGGGATGCATTCAAAAGGCAGTCTGTGAAAGAGGAGACAGTTTTCAAATTCTCCACAGGTGCTTTGCTGTTGGAGTTGGTTGGTGCATGGCCATGGAAACCCTGGGCACCCAGGAGCATTCCTGTGGCCATGGATACTCACTTTCCTCCTGTCTACAGTCCCTCTGGATGACCTTCCACATCCAGAGCAAAAAATAAATTTAAAAAACAAAAAGGAAAAAAAGGCAAGAGGCAACATTCAAGCCCATCCTGGCAGTAGTCCAAAGGAAAAAAACCCAAACAAAACACAAGCCAACCAACAAAGATCCACAGATTGGAAAACCGCTGACAACCTAAGTACCAGGAAGTTTTTGATGATCCAAAAGCCATTGTGAAGCCCAATTAAAAAGAAAACAACAGCTATGGTTGCTCAGCTTGGCCAAGCAAGGAATAGCTGACTCAACCATCCTAAAACAGGAGAGGAATGAACCTTTTTGTCATGCATGAAGAAGGTTCAAAGTAAGAAATTAAGAATACAGTTTTCCTCTTCATAAAATAAAAAAAGCCAAAAAAAACCTTAACCAAAAAAAAAAAGCAGAAAACATTTTCACTAAGTGTAAGCTCAGTGCAAAAATAAAACTGTGCAGGCAAGACTTTCCTACTCTTCCTTTATTTTGAAAATGATACTTTAATTTGTGCAGCAGAGGCATTTCAGGTTGGGCTTTTGGTGTCCTTTTTTTCTGAAGCATTTCATTGCTCTTCGCTGGTAGAGCAAACATCCTGCTAGTTATTATGTTTAAATACATGCTTCAAACAGCTTTCAGGTTATTTGGTTTTAGACAGAGAAATAAGCCCCAGATGTTTCACTGAGAAGGTTTTCCACCAGGAAATTCATGGCCGTTCCAGATGTCTCACATATCTAATAGTCCAAACTTATTTTTCCTTCATGACAGGCATGAATATGTTCTTTCCAACAAGTTGCTTATGAGATTATTATAAATGTGTCCATAGGTTATAGGTGCAGACTGCACCAGATGGATTTGGGATAATTTGAAAGAGTGAGAAGCAATTAAGTCTTCCTGATCCTTGCCTCTTAGAAGTGTTTTGCATACCCATATCCTTGTTTGGCACACTACGGCAAGCAAAATTTGACAGAAAGAATCTAATTTAAAAATACATCCTCTCTATTTGTAATTACATGAAGTAGGTCAAAATGAGGGCTGTTTTTTATTTCTATAAACCTTAAACAGTCTTGTAGCTTTAATGATGTGTAGACCTATCTTTTAAGTAGTAAGATGCAGAACCCTTGATGATCACGTTATTTCAGTAGCCAGAATTCTCTCCGCTTTTTCTCATTGATAGGTAACTTTTTGGTGCTTTGCAGGCAGTCACTGTTGCCACCTCTCCCCACATTTGCTATAATTATCTGTACCCCAGTTATCAGTCCCCTTCCCTCTCCCTTCCCAAATTGTTTGTCATGTTAACATGATCCAGCTAAGCTATCAGAGGGTGCTCTGACATTCAGGCCTCAAAGCTCCTACTTCTGTTCCCGACCTGAGGAAAGGCTCACCTACCCATCTAAGAAAAGAACACTACTTCTCTTTGCAGCTTTGTCTTTTTTTCCTGAGACTGTGGCACAAGAATTCTAAACAAGCAATGCTGGTAAGAAAAATTAATACCGCATGTTTTGTTTTTATTTTTAAACAGGAAATACGCCAGCTGACATCTTGGGAAGCACTACACTACACCAGGTTTGCAGGTTTATTTAATGTACTCTTGGTGAATTTTTCTGGCAGCAGCACCTCCCACTCCTCATAGATACACAGGCACAATTCCCAAAGAAAATACTGGGACTCTACATGGCCACCTGTAGAAACAGACAGATTTTGCACACAGATTTCTTAGACGGCCACAAAACTATACTGAGAAATATCAAACACGAAGGGATGAAGGTCCTGATTTTTAGGGAGCAAACAAAAAAGTGTTCTCAGTGAAACAGCAATAGGGTCTGTATCATACTCATGGTTATACACCAACTTCTCATTCTCAGTGTAAGTGCAGCTCTTCCATAGATCTCCACAGAATCATCTCCAATACCTCCTGAATCTCGGAGCAAAGCAGAAAGCCCTGGCAACACAGTTTACAAGGATTTGCTTAGAATATCTTCAGAGCTAGAGCTCTGAAGGCAGTTTTTTCTTGTCTCAATTAGATGTTTTTACTGAACACGCAGAGAGAAGATAATAACTGATTTATATTTTTATAAGACCAAATGTATGAAGTTGTGCTTTGAGATGCATAGCAAAATTTTTTATATCTTGATTTTATGTCCTTTGGGGCACAAAACACTTCTAGTAAGAGAATGAAATCTATGAGATTTCTCTTTTACTCTCTCCTTTTCCAGTTAGACGTAGTGTATACGATATGAAATTGCACTGTTTATAACAAGAAATTGCACTGATGAGTAACTGGATGAGTAACTGCAAGCCCTATGCACCAAAAGAAAAGTTAATAGACACAATTAATTTGTCCTGACTGCCCTTCCAGAACCATATGAAAATATTGATTACTAGTGAATAAATAGTCCTTCTTTAGAAACCACTTATTAAATAACTGAGGTGGGAGGCTGTAAACAGCCTAGGGTATAGATCTGCAGTCAATTTCTACTATACGTTGCAATTATTATGTAAGTGGTAACTTTGTCCTTATGCAGGAGGGGAACCACAACTCAAAGTCCATCACTGAAAACAAAAGCCAAGAATGCTGCAAATACATGATAGACAGCAATCTTGCAAGTGAAGCTTTGCAATTTAAGCTTATGTTGGATCTCTCAACCCCAGCATTAGGCTCCCCACATTAGCTTTGACAAACTGTTTCTCCTGTCTGTAAGAGATCCCAGGAGCAAAAATCCTCTCAGAGACAGTATTTGTGATTTTGACCAACACAGGCACTGCATTCTAAATTCCAGGAACTTGCCTGGTCTCTGCCTGCCTCCCTCCCCCTACCCCTTTGCTACACTCAACCATTTAAGCAAGGGTGACAGAAGCAGCTCTCAGCCACAGTTTAGTGAGACACCAAACCAGAAAACTGATTCCATAAAACAACAACAAGGCTTACAAAGCACAGAGGGTCCCATTGCAGAAATGCATATAAGAGAACCTGAGTAAATAAATGCATAACATGCCAAAGGCTAACCCAGGTATCCATGCTTCCCTCCTACTTCAGCCTTGGTTGGAATTTAGCTTCAGGTGACACAAGTCAACTTGAGAACAGTGGTACATTTCACATAAAACATTCAAGAGATTCTTTTCCCTGGTCATAGACCTTTTTGGTACGCCGTGATCATCTTTCAAAGAGCGTAATCAAGTCATTCAGCAATTTCCACTCCAGAAAGATCAGCCCTGATTGCTAAACAATGGTGTCATGATGACAAGCTGACCCTGAACAGACATAGTGGTTGCTGAAATCTCAACAGGATGTGAAGAGAAAGTAATCTATGTTCATTACGAGCTGTGGTTGATTTTCTGATGTGAGGGTTTTTGGTTGACAAACCACTCTGCTGAGTTACCCTTGAACATGTCCAGCTTAACATATTTCTGTATTCTTTGGTAACATTTCATTTGTTTGCAAACCTAAAGCAATATAAAAAATGCAACAAATTTCATGTAAAGCCTATAGCAGTTGTTGGATGACTGTTCCTATAAGCCTAATTGGTGACTTGTGACAAAACAATCATTGTAATACTAAATACGGGTATTTACTTTTTCCATGAAAAAGTAGACGCACTACCAGGTTCAATAGACAAGTATAAACCCAAAACTGCTTATTCTTATATTATGAACGCTGAATAATTTGACCGCATGATCAAAAGCCACTAACAAAGCGGTAACAGACAACAGAAGTACGTAATCACATGAAAAAGCAGAATAAAGCATGCATACTGGCACTAACCGTTCATTCAGTAGCCAAATGATATCTACAATATATTTGAAAAAAGTACCTTGGATTTGGATAGTAAAACAATTACTGTAATTTACCCAAGGATAGTGTTACCACAGAAACTTACTGCTTAAGCCCTTATTTCACTCTAAAGAGCTCTTGGAAAAATAACATTTGAGAATCCAGCTGAGCTGTATATTAAGGCCACACTCATGGCCCACTACTCTACCACATCCCATTCAAGATGATTCAAACTTTCAAGAAAAATGTCTCCTCTGACCCATATCTAGAAAACCTCAGTGGAGACAGCTAAGCAAGTAGAAAAATGGCTTTCAAGTACCAGTCATTCACCACTGTGCTATGGAGACACACAGGAAAATACCAAAAGTACTTATTGTAAGATCTGTAGTCAAAGTTTTAGCCAGCACTGTGTCATCAGAGCATGGAGAAAATATCCCCACCTTTGACAATTGTCCTGTTAGAATCTGTTAAATTAGACTAAAATTAAATAAAATATATTTGTGCTGGGAGCACCTTACATATCTAGAGAGTCTACATTATGTCATTACATATACCAACATGGTGTGTTCCTTCAACAGCAAGTATTTTGCAAACAAATATATTCCCATGATTCCTTTTTCATGGTCTCTTCCAAAAACTGAAGGTAGCTCAAAAAAATCTTCTTCTCAGAATTTTAACATGATATTTTTATTTCAGTTCCCATTTATATGTTCCTTCTTTACTTTCTTCAATTTAAACGAATTGAATAGCAAAAATATATACCGCTTTTTAAACTGAGTTCTTACTCGTTAACTTAATTTCAAATATCAGTAACATTCTCACAAGAAATGTAACAGCTGGAAGACTCTTAAGCCCGTTAAAAGAAGGGAAAGTCTCATTAACACCTTCCCTGTGTGAATGATAGAATTCAACATGCCAAAACTAGGGAGAATGCAGCATGGGTCATACTGTCAAACATCACCACTGTCCTGTATGTTGGATTTCTATTTTTAATACAAATATGGAATGGTCCACATTTAACAGTGACAGCCCTCTCCTTAGAGGACAGGAGTGGAGATATAGATCCCTTTGGGCAAAGGAAACTGAACACTGGTAAGAGCCCTGTTCAAAAATCAACTGCTTCACCAGGTACTGACATGACTGTCCTCAAAAATTCTGTAAAACTTTTCATCCCAAAAACTTTTCCAACGAGCATTCAACTAACTACTTTCAAACGTGTGATGTTTACCCTTGAGACAAAATAGTCCATCTAGAAACAGTTTTACTGCACTAACTTAGTTGGACTAGAATTGGACTAGTATATTAAAACCCTAGCTTAAACGTGTTTCACCTAATATATAGTAAAAAGCCAGTTTTCCTCACAGCAACTTTAGACACTTGCTGCTCTGACACTGATGAGACCACAATGTAAATATAATTTTTCCTCGAAACAAATAAAACGGCTGGATACCAACTCATTTGTGAAATGAGTTGTGAAAGTTTTCTCAGGGTCTGGCTGAAGTATAACAGTTAGTTCACGGAAGTTGGATAGACTTCATTTTTTTTTTTTCCAGGCAATAGACATACTTCTTAACCTTATTTTCACTTATAAAGCTTGAAAAATTTAAAGACAGCAAAATAATTCCACTGCCTCCAAATCATAAAATAATAGATTAAGTACAAACCTTTTTTATCCTGAACCAGAACAAAACAAGGTGCCAATAAAAGATTGCTCATCAGCTTAGTACTCGGTTTTGTACGATTTCAGGAGACTATGCTAAGGGTGCAATATAACACCCAAAGGAAAACTTCATAAACAAAACATTAACTCTGTAATCTGCAGCAGCAATGTTGGTATTTAAGCTTCATGCCAATTTTGCCATTAGGAGACATTCAGCTGAAATGCTTCTCCTGAAATCTCCTTCTCTACCAACCCACTTGTTCCTGCACCCAGAGAGACAATGGTCCATGCTCCAAAACCTCACGTGTCTCTGAGAAGAAGAAATGGCTATTTTCCAAGACCTGATACAGGAAAGAAAATGCGTTTTGCATTCTTCATTATACCACAAACATACCGTGTGCATTCAAGGGTGAGGTAGGTTTTGTCTGCATTACAACAGTTCTGTTTGGTTCTTCCTTTTGGTCTAGCACAGTAGCTCTACCAGTTCTGCCCTTTGATACTGATGGGCTTCAAAGCTTCAACTCTTCTCTACTTCAAACAGAAGCTCTTCACTCAGCGACCTCAAAAAATTGAGAAGTCATCTTTATGTGAGCCACTGCAAGCACCTCTGCAACTAACACTAAGCGTTTCCCAGCTGTAACTCAGGAATACGGGCAGGAGCACACAAGGCTTTCAATATTAGGTTGCACAGTTTAAATGTGATTTCATTATTTGCTTATCCTTTTGTTAGCACTGGAGGTTACAGCCACACTTCTTTCACAGATGGTCCTCCAGAAACTGTTTCTGAGATTCAAGCACTTCCAATGCTATTTATGGGGTTTTAAAAGCCCTTTTCTTGAAAAAGAACATACTTTTTCCAGTCTAGTTTTCTTCCTCTGTTACCTGCAGTGCAAGAAGGGAGCAGGCCCTAGTTACTCAAGACAGTTGTCCCATGCACAAAATGCCCATCACCTTGGTGTCACCCATCAAGAGTAACAAAGTAATTATCATCAATGGCCAAAATCTGTCTCCTTGAGGAGGCTGACTCACAGCAACCCGCAAACCCACGCCAGTTTTAAGCTGAGCTTGTGCCTTGTGATATAGCACAGGCCGCAATACTGAAAAGCAGAAAGGGGATGGGTAGAAAGAATGAGACATGGCACAAACCACATGGCCTGCTTTGCTACACAGGCCTTTGTAATTGCCCAAACACCTCCCCGTGTTTGTATAAACATTCTGTGGTTAGGGATTTGCACTCACCTCCCTCGTCCACAAGAAAAACAAACTAAACACAGTAATTAGCTTCAATAGCATCTGATTAAGTAAATAGGGTTTTCCGTTTCCATTAGTAGCTCATAAAGGCAGACACTAATATGAGCACCACTCAGGTCACTGCCCAGTGGTGACAGCTTTTACAGTCAAGCCAAAACAGGTCCCACTGCAACAGCAAACATGAGTCAAATTCCCTGGGAGGACAGGCACAAGTTCACACAACTATGCTGTTACAGGCTATGGTAAGAACATGTAAGCCAAATCACTCAGACTTGCCCAAGCAGCTAATTCAGAACTTCTCACAACAAATCCCATCGATATTTAACAGAGATATCAAAAAATAAACAAGGGGTTTGGTTTGCTGGAACAGATTCTTCTACAAAATATCTTGACACCTATTCACAAAGTTACAAATGACACAGTGCAGTCTACAAGAGATACTAAATTTGGCTAGCAACCTGCTCATGATTGTATCCTTGTTTCTGGGCCAGGAAAGCTTTACAGACTTTCCCCCTTTCTTCTTTCTTATCATGTACCATCACCCTACTCCATCAGTCTTTGGTTGTCTCAGAAATCTGCCTTCAGAAGTAACTTGAACCATACAACTTATTAGTAGCCACATGGAAATACAGCATGAAATCAGTCACTTTATTTAAACTGTCAAACATCCAGCCTGTTAAAAAGAACCACAGGGGCATGGCTTCAATAATAACTTCTTATGACTCACCTACAGAACACACTCCAGTCTTGACTTATTTTGAAGAAATGGACAAATAATCAACATGAGAAAACAAAGATAGGATTAATATTACTTTGATTGCATCTTCATATACACACAAATGTCCAAGAAAGTAATCTCTTTACAGTAATTATTTGTGCTTATTTTCCCTTCCCTGATTCTAACAGCTCAATGCAGAGACTGAGTAGCCGTCAGCCTTCATGCCATGCTAGCTCCTTCAGAGGAATTCACTGAGGAAAAAGGTTGGGGTTTTTTTTCCTTTTGAGTATTTCTTCAAACCATATTTTATGAATTGGTGCTTAATTATCTCAGACATTTAGATTACTGTTTTTATTTCAAGAAATCTAATTTGGTAGATGAAGAACATGAAAGCATAATTTTAATCAATCTCCATTGAAACTTCTTAGAATAACACTATCTGATGACTACTCACAAGATAGTAAGCTATTTCCCTCTTGTCAGCTGCATATATCTTTCTGAAATATTTGTTGGAATATCAGCGACAAACCGTAATAACATAAAGAAAGTAAATATAGCTCAACTTACACTGCACTGAAAAATATTTCTAATCTCCTTTTAGTCACTCAAATCACACCTAGCTTTAATGATTTCCAAATGCTATGGTCTATTACCAGTGGCTTTCCCACAGAAGCAACATCAATCTAAAGAATGGGTTTAAGGCAAGGACATTCTTTCAACAGCCTACCAGAACTATCAAAGAATAGTAGAGTAGGTCATTTATTTGAGCTGTAACCACGTGAGCCAAACTCATCAAGTTAAGAAAATACCTTCTTCAAGCATTAAACCCTAGAAATCATGGGACAACATTCTGCCTGTGGCCTTTGTCAGCTTTTAATTATGTCATGTTACCAACAGACTGCCAAAGCAGAGTGCAACTGATAGCACACGGCATGTCTGAGTACGGCCTATTTTTAGCCTGCAATTCAATCAGCGCTCTTACAATGGCAAGGATTAAAGTCCAAGACAGCCACACTGCTGTATATAGGCCAATGCAATTACATGTTGAAACATGTTGAGAGAATGTGGTGGCAAACTGGAGGCACTGTTGGGAGGAGCAGCCCTAGACAGGCAGCTGCTCCATGGTAGCCGATGTCTTTACTGGCACAGCACACGCTGCCACCTCACCCATCTTTGTTAATACTCCACGAAGGACAACATTCAAACAAATGACAGTTTTATCCCAGTTCCTTTCAATATGATTTAGCGTTTATGAAAGACAGACAACATTTTGGCAGCCTTGAAAATCAATATCCTTCTGCCTTAATTGGTTCAGATGCCTTTAGCTTTGTCAACGCTGAGCAGCTTCCTTCAATCCTGCCTGAGAATGCTGCCAACAAGGAGACAACTCTGTCCTCATCCTGTGCTCTCCTGAACTCTTGTGCTGAGGTAGAAGTTACAAAATTTGCAAGGATGCTTTTAAAATATCTGTCTTTCGTAATACCAAAGAAAAGATATTTAACATTTTCGAGCTAATGTATTTTTACACATTCAAGTGCTAACTCTTAATTAAAAATGTTACACACTCCTTGGGTTTTTAAACTCCAGCAGTCACATTTTCAAGCTCTTCCCATCCAACTACACAGACATTTTTTAAAAAAACTTTAAAAAAGAACCTTGCTGTGTAACAGACAGCGTCAGACTTAGAACATATATGATCTAATGCTTTGAGGCTATCAAAACAAAAAAAAAGGTGACACCACAATGCAATCACTTATTCTCTAGGATAGAGTTAAATGATTCATCAAACAGTGATGGCATTCATACAGCAAAACTATGGCTGAATACTAATCAATGATGTGAGGAAGTGTATGGCTGTGTTCCATTACCAGTTTCCCGAGACCATTAATCTTTTTTGATATAACCTCTGAAAACCAGCCTAAACGGTATCCTTTTCCTCTTCATCTTTATACAAATGACCATTAGCAAATACTTCTTTCAAACTCCTTGATGACAGAAAGAAATAGACTACAAGAACGTGCACATATTCTGAAGACTTGCAAGCTAAACACACATATAAATTATGGGAACATCTAACTAGCAAAGAAAGAATTCTGCATCTCGAGATAATTCTCTCCATTATAACAAGCTTCCAGATTTCAAACTTGCTACAGGTGGTCATTTCTCCTAAGGGCACATTTTTGAATGCTGATCACTTCTCTTCAGCAAGCTGAAATGAAGGCACCAGAAAAACCAAATTCAGAGTCTCTGAGTAATAAGTTCAGAAATGCAAAGATATGGGCAAACCCTAGGCTTAACATAAATTCACATTAATAACTGGTGGCTTTTTCATCCACGTTTCAAAACTAAGCAAAAAAAATCCATCAAGAAGACAGAAAACCCAAAAGCATAATTCAGCAGTATCTGAACTGAGAAACCCATCTTAAGTCTCAGAAACTATACTTCTTTAACTTCTAAAAGATCGGGATTTTCTCCCACCACTTTCCACCACAACTCTCAGCTTTGCCAGAAAAATGACTCATTTTTCTTCCCAGACAAAGCTCAGTCTAGAAGAAGCATAACTACAGTAATGCACACATAAGGCAGAATAACATCCAGTAAACTCACCATACAATAGCTGAAACAATACTGCAGACAAATTGACCTTTTAATTAGACTGAAAAAAGCAACAATTGAAATCGGCATCTAAACAAGAACACATTACTGTCTACAAGGCAAGTGTAACAAATCTAAGTGCATTAATTGCAGTAATTCAAGCTCACTTCTGTGTGAAAATAAAGAGGACAAAACCAAGCAAAAATAATGAGGAATACTACAGTATAAAGTGAAGGCTGTATATAAGACACTACAGGAATGCTCAGCTCACAGGCAAACAAAACTGTGGATACTAAACCCAGGAGAGTTGCGTTTCTTTCTGCCTTGTGGAGTCACAGACAAAAACACCTCATGTATTATAATCAAACAAGAACAAAAAAATTCACAGTAACATGAGAGTCCTTCAACTGTGACCAGCAATGATCACTGCAATACATTAATCATTTAGACTGTTAATACAGGATAAATCAGTCATGTCTGTCTGAAGTAAAATACCACATTTCACTTATACCCTGCTTTTCCACTTGTGAATGAAGCCTGCCCACCTTACTTGTAGTCACTGGAGAGTTACAGGCCGCTTGCATTTACAACTAAAGCTCAAATCAACTAGGAGCATGGTAGAGTACAGGAAAAAGACTCATGAAAACACTACAAGAACACATGTATAGGCTGAAAAGCACAAACAGTGTAATTTAGCAGGACCTTTTCTTCTTCAGGAACACAGTTTTTTAAAAACCACCAATTTTCAAATCACATTACAATTTCCATTAAAGATGCCTAAAGGAAGGAGTGTGATGAAGTGTGCCTCATGAGGGAGACTTCTGAAATTCAGAAAGCCTTAGGACCAGCACAGTTTTATAACAAGACATACATGAATCTGCATCTCCTTAGCACTCATCACGTCAAGCTTCCCAGTCCTTGCACCCTTTTGAAGGTGACCAACTTTAAAAAAAGTAAGTAAACCCAAACCAAAACACAAAGAAAATTCTGCAAATTCACTTACTTTTTATAACAATAGTCAGACAAAGAGGTTCTCCCTGCCTGTGAGGCAGGGCAGCACACACAAACCTCACAATTTCAGGAATCTGAAACTAGTATCCTTAATTCTCTGCCTAGCAAACCTGGAAGGGTCTTCCCTAACAGAGACACCAAGACCTCCTATAAAGAGGGCAGAGGACTCAAGATTTTCACAAGCCAACTCCTTCACAATGCTAGAGCTGAACGGGGAAAATAACAACCCTTTGTGTGTGGAGTCAAAGGTCATGCTCCAGGGCCAGCTGCTGTAGTATGGTAATAAACAGAGCGTAGATATGTAGTTTTTTCAGTTTCTTCACTTCCCATAAAATGCCAGGCCTTTCCAAGTACTAGAAGTCTATTTACGTCTACACCAGAGCTAGAATGGGTTCATCAGTGGCGCTTGGAGAAAACTCAGAAATTTTATCCCACATTGACAAAAAACAGGCACAAGTCCCCATTTGGCATTTCACTAGCACAGATGAGATTCCTGTTGGTTTCCTGATTGCATACTCCACCATTATGTTCTTTCCTTGCATGCCTTGCAGCAATGAAGTGAGCAAGCAGACACAATGTGTTTTTTCAACGAGCTTTACCTGCCATACGACCCTTAGGTAAGCAACCCGGCTGGCACAGCTGTGAGAGCTACAAGTGCCTTTTTTGCCAGCCCCCAAATCATGCCAGGGGATTCACACTGAAGATGCTGACGAACCCCACCAGACAGTGTCCACGGACTTCATCTTCTCCTTGTCAATCACACAGCCATCAAAACCTCCAGGCATCTCATCAGCAGCTGGAGCAGCCACTTTACCTCTGATGCTGCTACTTGTGGCTGCAACAGTATATTTACAATTCTAAAAAAATACTCATTTTCTCAATTTCAGTTACAAAGGTTGAAGGGCTCATTAGTAAATCTGAAGCAACAGCTTCAAAGAATAGCACTGAAATGTCCCTCATTTTTATTTTTTAACCAATATCAAAGTTACTTAAAATTATCTTTTTAACTGGCATAGTCTGTAGCTTCTAAAAGAGAAGACAACACAGAAATCAAGATGAAGGTAAACTTTCCTTCTTTCCTAAATAGGGAAGTACAAGCTATCTGTAAGGGCATTTTATTCCAATATAATCATGCATGCTGTGTACAAGAGGAACAGTGTATTGCTTTATCTGTATCACTAAAGCAATACAACTGCACAAGATACAGATTACTAGTTTTGTGGTTGATGAATAAAAAGCTTCAAGCTGTACACAACCCTCCAGTACTGCATGTAACACACATACCTGACTTTACTTTGCATTACAACTTGTTTATTTATGCAGCTTCTTCTTATCATCCTGATATCAAGAGTTTAATTGTTAGTAAAAACCAGAGTTTAATTGTTAGTAAACATGAGACAACACTGTCCAAGTTTCATTTTTCCAAGTATATATGCTTTGTCATAAAAACCCCTCTAGAACTACAACTAAAAGAAGATGAAGCTGCTTTTCCAGTCACCCCATCCTTTCTGTTCAGCCTAACGATCACTACCATGTAAAATGATGATCAATATGACCAAAAGATTAATAATAATGCATTGCCCACGTTCAACAATAGCAACTAGGCATGCAGAACCAAAATTAGCCATTTTCCAGGAATCTGTGGAATAAAAAAAAATCCTTCTCACAAAATAGAGGGTCAGTTGAAAAGTAAGACTACTAAAGTCAAGTAGTCATATTGAAAGTAAAGGGAAAGGTCTAAGCCTTTTTTCTTTTTTAAAGCATCCTTAAAATGCTAGAAATGAGAGAATGACTTCTTTTTAACTGTTTGGAATTGGAAACTGCAATGCATTTTTGTCATACATATGTGTTAAGCTGATGACGTGGACAGTGAACTTTCAAGTCCTGCTTGCCTTTACTTCAATAGTTTCATATGCCAGATGGTTGCAGATGTTTCTAGGTAGCTGGGCCTACTAGAGAGCTCACTGCTACTATTGTTCCAAATTGTTCCCCTGCTAAAAATATGTAACAACATTCCTTGCTGTCTTATTAATAACTGTAATACAATATAAAGTTAATATTAATATAACACAATCCAGGTTGTGTGGAAAGTGATGACAGAGGTGTAAGTAGCTGGCAGTTTTTCCTCCGAGCTGGTAATGAAGTAGTATCTTAGCACATGGGTACAGCCTACTGAAGCAGCACTTACCAGAGGAGCTGTATAGCCCCAGCCCAGACCACTCGGGGTCACTCAAAAACACAAAACACCTTTTGAAAGAGTAGAGGTACCAACCTGTCCTGGCTGAATTCCAGACAGAGAAGTGGCCTGTAAAACCAAGCAGGGTTGTCGTAAATGATAATGTGATGGATGGGCGAGTCACAGCCCAGCTGTCTTGAATACATTTGCACAAAAGTTGTAAAGCTCATCCTCACAACCCAGTGAGTGAGATCAGACAGAAGGAAAAGGGATTTTCATTTAGATCCTAATTACTGGCAAGGTAGGATGGCTGGCGATGCACTAGGAAGAGAAAACTCTCCTTAAACTGCTAGAACTTTTGTTCTTATTTAGAACAACATGGGAATAAGAAGAGGAGGAGACTGTAATATGCCAAGTCCCACATCTCTGACTACCCCTTCACCAACACAGATATGAACTGCAGTCGTCTTAATTTCTTGCACACTG
Organism: Pomatostomus ruficeps; assembly: GCA_013400735.1. Taxonomy (NCBI): domain Eukaryota; kingdom Metazoa; phylum Chordata; class Aves; order Passeriformes; family Timaliidae; genus Pomatostomus; species Pomatostomus ruficeps. The sequence continues at coordinate 14,701 of VYZT01000005.1, forward strand.
AATCCATTAGTAATCTTCACACAAGAAGAATTTGGATGAAATGAAGTACCTACAAACTGTTTTCAAGAGAAAACATCAGAATTTGTAACTGCAAGTATGAGATTTGTGGGAGATTTGTGGTAGGATAACATCAAGGTCGGACTTCTTCCTATTAACCTCCTTTCTTTGATTAAGAACCTCCAGGAAACACGGGGTGATGAAAACTACCTGAGAACCACCAGCACACTCACTCCTATCATTCTTGACACGGAGCTCTACGAAGACTCTTGAGCTATGATCGGCCAAACTGAGTAACTCTCAAGAGAGGTGTCAAAGTCAGGAATTGCATCTCTGTGCCCCTGTTTTAACAACACAGCTTTTAAGCCTAGATAAAAAAACTGAACTGAAGTACAATTTGTCCAAACCATAACTTGTCAGAAGAACCTTGCAAGAACTTCAAAGGCATCTTACCTTGAACTGCCAGAGGTAAAGCCCGGTATTTGACAATTACTTTTTATCTTGACAATTACTTTGTATTACTTGGTATTTCTTCTCCTTTGAAGGCCCACACCATAGAAGACAGTAAGCTGCTGGAGACTGAGAAGCTTTTCACAGTTGTGCTTTTGGGTGGGCGTTTATACTCCCACAGGAAAGTGTGCTTCACACAGGACTCTGATGCAGCTTGTGCTGTCAAGTCAGGAGACACAGCAGTATCCTACCTCCCTCTGCCCTCATAAATAATTCCCTATAAAATTCAAGCACATGCGACTGCTACAGGATCAATCTCTTGAAGCACGGGAATTTGTCAGCTCCAGAAATACTTGACTAGAGTCAGAATACTTTGGAAACCTGTTGGAAACAACCATTGTGTTAAATCCCCTCTTCTCTCGAAGGATGAAAAAAGGCTGATGTCCACCTGCCTCAGGGAGAATATGCAAGACCTATGTGTCCTGACAGACCTCAACTAAAATATTTCCCAGTCCTCAGCAGCAGCACTTGCAGAAGATAACAGTCAGTTTCCCCTAAGTGTGGGTTCATTCTCCCTGGGAAAATGACAATATTCCAGTTTCCATCCTCTATTATTCAGCTGCCATTAACGGCATAACGACTAACCCGAAAATTCTCTCTTCAGAGAACAGCTGCTCTATTTACCGGTGCCTCCATCAGGATCAGGATCCAAACCATACTTTCTTCTTTTTCTGCCTAGCCTCTATGCACCAAGGCATTATTATTTGATGCCAAGGAAACCCAGGCAAGAAGAGCCAGCTGTTAGGTTCCTGCTCTCAGAAAACCTGAGGCTGCTGCCAGGATATAGCCTGGCACAGAGTTCAATGGCAGAGCTGAGCTCCATGCCAGGATGCAACCAGTGGGACAAGCCCTGCTATCAGTTTACATCACACCATGCCTCAGAGGGAGCCCTGGCTTTAATGCAGGGCTAAATCACAGCAGCTGAAGTTGGAAATGTGGATGGCTTCTTTATGAATGAATCTCCTGAATCCCTCTAGCGCTCACTGGATTTATTTGCTTATACCACTGTTTTCTGAATGACACAGTTCCTAATTGCAAATCCTCAGAAGGGATTTAAATACAGAAGTTGTCTCCAGTTTTCTCAGAGCGAACAGGAGGTCAAAACAATTATCCTCATGGCACTATAACTCTCCTTTCCACCATCACCACCAGTACACCATATGCACAGAAAGACTTTTTTGTTCTTGTTTCCCATTGTTGCACAAAGTATTTCAATTATGTTTTCTTGATAAACTAGGCAGCATGGTGTCCTATATTATTGTAAAGGTGTATTTCTTACAGAGCTGCCCCAACACTGAACACTACTGTGGCATGTGAAAACAGACTATGGCAACATACTCAGCATGCTGTAATTACGTGAATAAGTTATAATGGAGAAGATCTCTAAAAAAAGCACACCACTTGACATGGGCCATGTATATATAGCTCCTCTCCTGAGCGACCCTATGTCAGCAAGTCACAAGTATCAAGTAATTCAAAGCAATTCAAAACCAACAAACCCAATGTACCGAATTAGATTCAAAGAGCATTATTGGCACTGGGCCTGAGCCACAAATGTAGACCCAGTTCTGAATTTTCCCAAGGTTCACAGAAATGGGCAAAAGGGACATCTGAAGTCAAGAGTCCAAACTAGATCCAGTTCTACTTCATACAATAGACAGTAAGAGTGACCTAAAATCCTCATAAAAAATAAAAGCCAAATTCAAAATGGCACCTTAGACAGCCAAATCAATACGGGCAAGCCACAGAAGCTCTGCAACATGGCATAGTTACTCTTCAAGAATTTGTAGATGTGGCTAAAAATACTGTAACAGAATTTGTGGTACTTCATTGCATCACCAACTAGGATGGTGTGCTATCATCTAGGACCATATCACTTATAACCATGGGGAATAGCTGAAACAAGCATTCCTGGTGGTAGCATCCTGCCCCGTGAGGCTCAGTGTGCATGCCAGACAGAACTGAGCATAACCCAATGAACAGCAAGCTGCTGTATCCAGAGATATGGATGTGGAGAAAGGTATGTGCACACAGAGAAGCAGGGAAAAAACCAGAGAGAGAGGAGGACACAATTAGACACCCAATTTCAAGTGAAAGAAAGATTGCAGACACTCCTCTTATCAGTTTTCCCAATCAACCAGCTTAGGTGCTCCACATTATTCAGGGTGGGAAAGACCATGCCAGACATTATTCTCGAAACCCAATTTCTTAACTTCCCTGCAAACTTCCATAAGGATCTAAAAACATTGCTGCTCAGAAGACAATGTGTAGATCTAGACTTGCATCCAGACTCAAGAAAAATTGTAAGTTTAAAGAAAAGAAGCAATAAAGCCAACACGGGAAATTGACTTGTACTTGCAAAGAACTAGACTGAAGAAATCCTGCTCTTTGGAGTCAAGCTGGAACACCTGTTGGTTACAAAAAAGCTACTAATGACATACTAGGACAGGTCCGAATGCCACAGCATTTTTCATTTACTTTTTAAATAATTTCTTTTACTTTCCTTAATAATTGTTTATAAAGTTTAACTTACAATGACTTGCAATATACAAGTTGTTTTACTAACTACAAAAATACCATCCTCACTATCCTGTCGTCATTACTAATTTCAAGACAGCAATGGCGAAATCTGACTCCCCTGAAGTGAGCTGGATTCCTGCTACTGACTTCATCCTCCCAAGTACATCCCACAGCAGTACATCATCTAAAAGATGTGCAAATCATCCAGTGATGTGAAGGCAACAAGCTGGCAGCTCTGTTCAGAGAGTAAGTGAATGTTCATTCAAGTAAAGAGATGGCAACTTAAAATACGCTGGAAAAAAATTAGCACTGATAATTCAAACCTGTTGGCAAAAAAGTCAACAGTTTATAAGACTTCAGAAATTATTTAGACATTGGTGTTCCTATGCATTTCATCATCATCATAGAAAGGCTTAGGTTGGAAGAGACCTTAAAGTTCCAACTCTCCTGTTATGAGCAGGGACACCATTTGAAGCTAGAAACTCCTAGGTCTGTTTCAAGGTATTTTGCACTAGTCACCATGATATACTAAATGGACCATCAATCCACTGGCTCACTAATTTTCAAAGTAATTAATCAATCAAACCTCAGATGTGTCAATGCGAACCGACACCTGAATTTCAACCTATGCTCTGCTTTGACAGCTGCATTCCTCTGGGATCACAGTTTTCCCTGATCTCTGGGTGAAACGGAGCAAAATTCTTCTCAGTCAGCTAATGTGGTGATCTTCTATTGACTGGTGAATATAGTCCTGAGGAAAAGCTGCAGAAAGAATATGCCCACCTCCCAAGAAGGAAACAGAAGAAAGCAACACAAATATTCTACAGAATTACACGAACAAAGATGCAATGTCGAACACTGAAATGCTGCCCTAACTGCAAGTGCCAACAAGGAACTATGCTTTCATTAGCATGAAGAAAGGTAAACAAGTCTAATTAACAATATTTTTTTTTTTTTTTTTTTTACCTTGTAGAAGCCAAGAGATAGCCAAGAGACATAATTAAGGCACTCTAGAAACAGGCAGTGGCTCTGCAAACACAAAGGTAACTGTAACCATGTAAGCACGTTTCAATGAGCCTGCCTACACTCTCACAACAGAAACAAAGCATTTGGAAGAGCCAGAACCTCAGAGTAACAAGTCACTGGGCCAGGACTCGCCTCTAGCAGCGCAACAATCTTTCAATAGCCGGGTTTACAGCACCTCTAGGGACTTAGGCCATCTCTCACCCAAAGTCTGCAAGTCCACTTCCCAAACATTAATTAAACTCGAGAAACGCTGCACGCAGAAAGACTGGGCAGGAGTTAAGCATTTAAAAGTAGCCATGGATTTTGGACGGCTCCTTAGACACTAAACCAAGGTGGTGGTTTTAGTATAAAAAGTTACAAAAAACTACCAGGAAAGTACTCAAAACAAAAACCTAACACAGAGGAGCACCCTTGAAAATGAGGTAGAATTAACTCTAAATCCAGATTTTAAACTATCTCTTTATTTACTTCATTAGGTGTCAGAAACTATCCTGCCTTTCTTTTAATTAGCTCTAACTCCCCCAAAAAAAAGGCTCCCTTGAAAACAATGGGACTACTCTCTGAATTGGGGACAACTGAGCACATGAAAACAGAATTGACCCAGCACACCAAGAGCTTCCAGAGTTTTTGTGCTTTAGGCAGAGCTCTGTTCACTGGATGCTGTATCCTTGACAACTATTATGCAAGGAAACCGTTCTACAAATGCAAAACTTCTGTCTGCTCCATGAGCTTTTCTCTGAAATACTTTTATGGGGTTTTGGATATCCTTAAATCCAAGGGGACACACAGCCCTTTGTCATCTTTCCACAGGCTCCCATGAGCATAATACAACAAGTGATGTTAAGAGAGTATTTTCCTCCCACTTCATCACAGAGCAAATAAAAGTTTTACAACTTTTACTTAGTAAAAAAAAAAAAAAAGTGGGCATTTTTTCCTTTCTTCTTCGGTGCACTCTGCAGAACTAATGTGCAGATACAAGATAATAATGAAAGGACATTATTATTATGTCAATCAATGGCATTGCTTTGACAACTGAAAATTCAAGGATAACGCTCGGGTGCCTGACTTCAAGGGCAGAGCTACAGATGCCAGCACATGTATTAGAAGAAGCACGCAAGAAGAGATAGGTAAGACCTGACAAGGGCCATGCTGCAGTTCTTCGCAAGAGGGACTAGTAGCACCGATTGTTTCAAGGGCAGCAGACGCTGCTATTTTTACCAAAGCCCCGGCTGGAACTGCCTGGCTCATTAAACCTCACCACGGCAAAGCCCGGCTCCTGCCGGCGCGACCGTGCCCGGCACACCACCTCATCCCGCAGCGTACCCACACACCCCGACAACGCCAGCGAAGGACAGGCACCGAGTCCTCCATACCCAACTTGGGCTTTGGTTCGATGGGGTTTGTTCTCCTCCTGGGGAAAGCGTGAGGCAGCTACAGCTAAAGCAGAGGCTGCAGCTGCCCTTGAGGGCGTTTGGGAACACGGGAGAGCAGCAGAGGGAACCCCTGCGCCGTCCCCCGGTGCCTCTCCCCAGGACTCACGGAGATGCCGACACTGCCGGGGCGAGGGGCAGCGCCGGCGGGGGCACGGGAGCCGGCGGGGGCACGGGAGCCGGCGGGGCAGCCCCTCCGCCGGGCGCGGAGCCC
>VYZT01000005.1:20836-44901 GCA_013400735.1 Pomatostomus ruficeps
CCGCGGCCGGCACGGAGCCGCCAGCGCCGCCCCGCGGCCGCCGGCGCCGCCCCGCCTTCCCCGACCCGAGGAGACCTCCCCGCGCCCGGGATACCCCCGCCCCAGCCGGCCGGCTCGGGGGACGCGGGCAGAGACACAGGGAAAGGCAGAGAGGGGCAGAGAGGAGCAGAGGGGGCGAGCAGACCCGCCAGCCGCGCCCTCTGAACCGCCCTTGGCTCCCGGCAAAAGGGCGCGTGTACAGAGCTCGGTCTTGCTGTCACAAACTATCCCAGGTGTCCTAAATCTTCAGTGTAATATTTACCCCGTTCCAAAGGGAAGCTTTAAATAATACCGGCTTACAAAAAAAGAGAAAAAGAAAAAGAAAGTTTTAGAAACTGACCTGGAAGCTGGGTATTCGACACAAGATTGTTTTTCTGTACTTGTGCAAAACCCTTTCTGCCATTAGGGTTGTGCATCCCCGGGGGATCCCGGGCTTCCCAGAGCGTAGGGCCTGGGCAGACTTCCCATCCCGGACAGGAGACTGACTGTCTTTGCATCTCGGCTCTCTCTTGCCTTAGGCCTGCTCTTTCCTCCTTTCAGGGGAAAACGGGGACAAAGTGCCCCAAGTGGGTGGGCACAGAGCAGAGCACTACGCTCTTCGGTGAATCTGTTCTCTGGTACCGTGTCTGCGACCTCGTCGCTGGGCATTCAGATTGCACACCCTGGTCTTCACTCTTGGAGGCACGGGGTGGGGCAGGAAAAGAGCAATTAAATAAGTGACAGGTGGAATAGAGAACCTGGGGGAATGGCTGTATTTGCACAGGCAGAGCATCTGCCCACAGAGATGTACCATGCTCTAAGGCCGTGCTTCATAACCTTGCATCCTTCACAGACAGGGCTGTGGGGCAAGACCTGTAGCACTGGGAGAACTGGGGGATTTACCACAGAAATGTGTCTTAGGCAGGAAAGTATGACCTCTAGATCATAGCGTTTGCATGAAGCAACAGTTTCCTCCCAAAATGATTACTGGCTTGGGAGTATTTGTCAGAACTGAGACAAAAGGGGATTTCTGTCCGCACATGGTCTATCCTTCTGTTTCTGTTATTCTTGGGGCTAACTTGTCATGGTTCAGCTTTGCCAGCAGTTATGCATGTTTCCAGAAAAGAGAAGTTGTACGTGGTGAAGTGCTGGTTGCCGTTTTTGCATCTAATTGATTTAAAATTCCTATTTTACAAAGAAATCTATTCTCACATCTCCTTTAGTAACAGGAAGTAAGTTTCTAGAGAAAACAGTACTGCTGTATATCTGTCTGCTTATTTATGCTTTATATTTTTGTCACCATGTGAAGTGAAGGTTAACCATGGTATTTTGATTTTCTAAATCATATTTTACTAAATTGCCATTCATCTTCCATTTTTGTAAAGCAAGTTTCTACATTTACTGCTAATCGGTGATTAATATGAGATGGCATAAGATTGCCATCCTTGCTATTCATTGGATTAATTCTGATTTTTTTCTAAAATTAATGTATGGAGCTTACCCAATTGCAGAGGCAATAATTAAGGAGGGCAGTTTTAAATAAATCATGGAAGCCAAGATTTTATATAGAATCAATGTGACAGCATCAGCTTATCTTTCCTCCAATACTGGAAAATGAAAACAAAGGATGTGTGCAGTCCTTGGAACTAACAGAGATCAGATAACTCTGAGGCTCAATATCTAGCCACAGACTCTAAATCCCATAAAGAAGAATTAGGGCCTGTATGTTATGTTCTTCAACTGGATTTCCAAATACAAGGTGGCCAGTGGATATATGTTTTATGACCAGGAAGGAAGGAAAATAGAGCAATACAACCATGAAAGCCAGAGCTTTGAGGTGCACCTTTTTCTTAATTGTAAATACCCCCAAACCACTATAAACCTATGAATTTCAAGATCTGGATTTTACTTGAATTTTAATTCAATTAATACAGGTAGACGGAGAAAACAAATCTGCTGGAAAAAACAGAATAACATTACAAGGTCAGTGAGAGTGAGTGTGAGTGTAGAGGGAGAGATACACACCTAAATTCCACATTTTAATGGTTTCCCACCTTTCTACATATTCTTCAGAGGCCTTCTGAATCTGAAGTCTCTTTCCATTAGCCCGATCCAGGGCTGTACATAATTTGCTCCCTCCTCTCCCAGTCACCAGTTTATGCTTCTGCTGCAAAGCTGTACTTTTGAAAAGTCCTTTCCTCGCACACTGCCTGCTTTGCAGACTGTAGGAAAAGTGCCCTCTCCTCTCTCTTCTCTCCTCTCTCCAGGTTTTATTTATTCAATGCAGCAGCTAAACCAAGGCAAGCAGCCTGACTTTCCTTCTCACTGTTCCACTACAGCATTTCAAATGAATGCGAGATGGCTTTTAAAAGACCTTAACACACAGTTAAATGCAAACAAAAAGTCAGATACTGCCTGTTAGAAGTATGTGGCATGAGGCACTGTGGGCATTGCATCTGGAAAGACAGAGACACAACAAAAACTAAGTGGTTGCCTCAACCCATTCCTTATCATGGAAGGTAGGGCCTTCTCAGAGAGAGGGCATTTACTTCACTCATGCTGAGCAAAATCAGTGTTCAGGAGCTCTGAGAAATCATCAGCAATGTCCAGGCTGTGTTCACTGTGCCTTCGGTGGTATCATGGACAAGTCAGTCCTATTCCTGGGGGACTCAACTGAGATGGGCTGTGTTACTTGCTCACTTTGGGGTTCCTGAGTCCATCTTGCATGCCCTTTCCATGAAAACAAACCTTGCACACTGTCAAGCAAAGTTCAGTTTCAGGCTTCCAAGTTGTTTTGTTTGGGTTTTTTTTCACAAAATCATGAGGGGAAAATCCTTCACGTGCACATATTTCTCAGGAATGAAACATTACTTAGGAGTTTTCATTTAGGGCTGATTTATTCATCTTAAATCATCCCATTATTGGCATTTCTTAGAAATACATTGTGGAATGAGTTAAGATGGTGTGTCAGGCTTAAATTTGAATTTCATTATTGTTGAAACCTCAATGTTAAAATAACATAGGTTTTTTTGTGTTTAATTTCCTCTTTTATATTAAAAATAAAAATATATATATTTGAGGGAAAGTTATTGAAAGCATATTCTTTAACCCAAAGACCACCCAGACACAATGTAAATGTGTATTTTAAGCAGTTTTAAAAAATGATACTAGGTATTGGAGCAATTGGAATAGCTCTACAGGAGTATTATTTTTTCTGGTATATCATCATGTCAATATAGATCTAGCTGCATGTTTGTGAGATTGAAGTCTAATACGTGAAGTGGCCAGTCCTTTATCTCTTTCTTTTGGACAAATTGAATTGCTTTCCAAATTTTGTTGTTTGAACTTCAAGCCAATTTTAGTTATGGGAGAACAAAAGCAATTTTAACTTTCATGATTTATTCACTTAACATTAATAAAGCTGAAAAATAGCAGTCTATTTGGTAATGGTAATCAAAATGGGCTTGCAAACCACTGGAATTAAAGTATGGTAATGAAAGTGCTGACAGATCCTCTACTTTAGTGATGGGAACAGTATTTCTGCCTTATCCACACTATAATCTAAATAATGCCTCGTTCTCTTTGTGAAGTGTGGAGAGTGATTTATTGTCATTGTTAGCATGGACAGGCAAATAACCTAACGCACTTCTCAAAATAATGGTGTGTAAGTGAAATCCAGTCTGTCACAAGACCAAAAAAAAATGCTGTGGATTTTGGCCTTCTGAGGATCTCAAAGTGCTCAGCTACCATTAAATGTTGCCTGCTTGTTGCCACCTTGCAAATAGGGAAACTGGGGAGCTGACAGATCAAGGATACAATACTAACATGATTTCTTTTACTTTATTTTTTTACAGAAGTGTTTTTTTACTGAGTGCAATGGAACCTGAACTGGGTGTCATATGACTGGATCACAGATAATATCTACAGAAAAGCCCACCGTAACAAAAACTCTTTCTTTGGTAGCTAAGGACTTGTAGTAGTCCCAAAGTTTAGCAGTGTTCTTCATCAAACTTGAATTGCAGAATCACACATTCCAATTCTCTTGAGTCGTACTGAAAATTATTCTTCTGTGGTGGCTGGCTAATGCTTTATATGAAATAATACTGTATGCTATTAACACTGGCTAATACTGCAGTCTGGTGATGAAGCTCAAGGTTCCCAATTCCAAAATCACTCAATATTCAAAGATACTGAACAGATCTGTAAAAACCAAGCCCTGGAGCCCTGGATCATATCACCCCAGGAAATAATCTGTTAGATGTTCTTGCGGTGATCCTACAGATCACCTTCTGTGCAAGGTCTTCACCTAAGGAGGCCAGGTCTTAAAGACGTAACCATCACTGGAAGGGCTGGAAAGTGAGGTTTCTATGATGTGCATGCTTCTCAGTGGCATTTCATACAGTCTTTGGTTACACAAGCACACCTGTGGTCTCTTACAGGACTCCTGCCTGTTTCAGCACAATGACCAGGGGTCTTAATTCATGCACGGAGGTGTTTTACTTCACCTTCACCGTTTAATGCTCAAGGCCTCCTGCTATATCCATTGCACGCTACTTAAACCCTGTTCTGATGACAGAACTCATTTCCTCAAGAGATTTGCTCCAGTGCTCAGTACTATAACAGACGATTGCTTCTCAACTATTTATTAATTTATTTTCGCAGTGCTCCTCTGCAGAGAGAAGGTCATTTTGCCCCCATTTTATGGTTGGAGTGTTACCGGACAAAATGGAGATGAAGTCAAAAGTAACCACTGCTGTTGGCTCCTTGGTTCTGAGCTGCCTAGAACCAGATTTCAAAACTTCTAAGAACATTATGTTTTGGAAGTGCAGCTGAGAGTGACCTCAGCTTAGGCTGGAGGGATGTTCAACACCTAACACGAGGCTGCACAGAGAAGGAGGAAACGCATGCAGTGAGACTCTGAAAAAGTTACTGGGAGTGATTTTAACTTTGCACTGGAATTTTACCGTGGCAGCATCTATGGGGCTTAATCGTGACATATCCTTACCCAAGTCCTCAAGCCTCTGGATTCATTCACTTTAAGTACCTCAACAAGTGAGGGGGTGAGCTTACAGAAACCAACCCTCGCTGCTACTCAGCCATGTTTCTTTCTCAGGAAGAAAAGACGCATTGCATATGAAGTTGTAAAGTAAAATTTATTCTGAAAGTACTTTATTCTGCATCTATGTAAGCCTGTATATACACATACAGGGCCATTTTTTCAGATTCTAAAGAAAGTGCTCACTACTGTTTACTCTTAATACCTCTGTACATCAAACCCCCAGCCAAGCACCATCCATGCTTTATCAAATTCCAATTAACTGTAATTGTTCAAGCTCTCAAGTCCCATGGAGGTCACAAATATGTTTACGATGTATAAAGACATAAGTGTGAGACAATGAGCAAAACCAAGCATCTTTTAAGAGCTACTTCCGCTTGTGGGATCTTTTACCATTTGTAATGTTGCAGGGCTGTAACCACACACGATTTTTTAAATGGTGACTGATTCTCCAGAGCTGACCATTAAAATCAGACAAAAACAGTATCTTCAAATCAAAGTCCTACTTTTGTCACCAAGTTACGTCTTTTGTAGATTTTTCTGTCCTTTTTTCATATGCTTTAAAAAATCTGAGGCTGTGTGGATTCTTCCGGGTGACATTAATGTTGCTCCTTTCCTGGAACTGGCTAATTAGGATGAAGGGGAGGAGGTTTTACAGTTTAAAGAGTATGGCAAGGTGGCGAGTGAGGGTCCCAGAAGAGACCTCAGACCCTGTAGATCATGCTCAGATGGAGAGGTTGCTGAGTTGGGCCACAGAAGCACCGGAAAGAAAATCTACTGGAGAGCAGAGAGGAAGCCACAGAGTTTGCTGCTGCTTAGAAAGTTAATGAAATGACTGCAAAGAAAACTGGAATCAAGCTCTGATTTTACCCTGCAAGAACTTGCAAGAGGAACTGGCTACGAACATTTTCTATTTCTGCTCTGGGTTCCTCACTTTGAGTTTACTGGAAATATGCTAGCCTATAGTCTACCAGAGTCTGGCTTTTCAATGGAAAAGCCATTAGATCCACTTTGGAAAGTTCACTTTGGGGAAGGGGGTCAGCAGAGCTTGCCTAACTTCATCTCTCTCCTCATTTGTGATGCATGCTGTATACTAAAGGAGAACAGCAGAGTGGTAACAGGCGTTCCTGAGCTTTGCCTTCAGAGAAGATATGAGGCAAAGGCGATTTCCAGAAGCAAGGTGAGACTATGACGGACCAGTTGTCTGTCCTAGTATGGCAAATTCTGTAAAGAACCCCAAAAATTTCAGTAATTTCCTGCCCAGTAGTTAGCTGAAAACATAAATTTTTTTTGGCTCAGCAATGGATGTTGATTATTTCTTTTCAGTGGAATAAAGAATAAAACACAGTCCTTTTTCTCCACTATATAAGAGCCCATGAACTGAAAAAACCCACATGCAGCAGTGAGAATAGTTGTTAAGGTGCTTCTCATCCTTTGACATGAATTTTGAAATAAGCTGACATTGGTTTTATCAAATATGCTATCTTGCTAGTATGAGGTCTTACCATAAAACTCAGCTAATCAGTCTTTCTTGGAAAATGGGAAGACACTCCCATGGATTACATTACTTAGCAAGTGAGTTATATTTTCAGGTGTAATTTGTGTTACTGCTCTTTTAAATTTTCTTTTTTGAAGCAAAAAGGCTCATGTTTCACACGCATTTGTACAGAAAGCCTCTATCATTACAGGACTAAGAAGAAGGAAACAAAGATAACGTAACCTGCTTGCAGACACGCTGTAGCTGTGGTGGCCTTTTTTGCATTTTCAGCTCAATAGAAACAAGTTCCAGACAAAAACAGTGCAGGCATTTAATAGATAGCAGCCAGGTGGCCATTTGCTAGCACAGGACCATAAATGAGAACTTCTGGAAAACTGTCAAGACCCAGTTCATTTTTAAAAGTATTCTCTAAGATAAGAATAGCCTCTCCTTGAGTAAAACAGTATATTTAGGTTTGAAATCTGAGCATCTGAAATTTGCTTTAATTTGTCTGTTACCATCGGCATTAACCCGGCGATTAATTGTTATCACATTACTTTGTATCTTGTAAAGTAATCCTGAGTTTTGCCTTGGTGACTTGTATAAATTAACTTGGGAAGAGAAAAAAAAGTTCATCATTTTACATTTGGGTTCCCACTTTGTATTGCAGATGCTCATTTGATGCAAATTGATCTAGAAACCGGGAAGGTTAAAATAAACATTTTTACAGGGAAAAGTGTTTATGGGAAAAAAACCCCCACAAATGCGTGGTGTGCTTAGCAGTTTATCAGTCCTTTTGTCAACAAAATGAGCTTCTGTAGCTTTAAAACTTGTCTTCACATTTGCACCTTAGGTTAGTTAGCTGCTAATTAAGATACTACTTAAATGTATTTTCCCCAGTCAGTGTGTACACATCCAACACGTGTATTCCAGGATTGGCACAAGAATAAATATTTGTGGTTTGATGAAAACACAGGGGAGTGTTCATATCAACTTTTATAAACAAGTGAAGTGACTGTAGATAATCCAGCATTATTTATTTTGACGTAAAGAGTCCCATGCTGATATAAACATCCTCAACGCAGAATTACTTGTAACTGGTTTTGTAAACACTAGATCATAAACAAATTTCTGGGGACAGTTAAAACAGGAGAATATTATTAGTCTTAGTGACCAATATCACCTCCTCCAGGATGAGGAGCAGGAGACTTCATCATAAGAAATTGCAAGATAATTTTTACTTACTTTTTTGATGATAAACACTATTTAGCAGATGATTTTGTATTTTCCACGACAGCTTTGGTTTCAAATATTCTTCTTTCATACACTTTTCTAGATTCATATGTTTCTGTAAGTATAAACAATCCCTCCTTTCTCGAATGCAGGCATATACTTGACCTCATCACAGTTTCATATTAATAAGTTCTACAGGCTAAATATGGATTTTTTAAAATCCTTCCTCTTCATCATTTTGGAATTCCCCTATTTTCAATATTCTTTAAAAGTTGCATTATTAGACAGCTGCATAGATACTAATACTTTTCCTTTTGCATCATTGATTCTTTTAAATAGTTTTTTCATCTTTTTTTAAATTAAATTCCTTTGTAAAATAAACATGTCTAATATTTTATTCTGCTCCTCAAATGAAAATTTTACATTCCTGTGCTATTCTTTAATCTATTTCTGAGCATGCTGTATGTTTGGCTTGCATTTTGGGGACTGGAAAATTGAAAATTGGACAGAGAATTGTAAGAGTAAAAAGAAACCATCTTCATAAAGCCATTGTAATGTTTTCTGTATTAGTTTTTATCCCATTCTTTATGCATCCAAATAGTTTTATTTATTAAATTTTTAGCTTTCCAGCCCCTGGTGTATGTAGAGCAGGGGTTTCATCTATCTCTTCGGAGTAAAGTAATGCTATTTTCCTGGAATGGGCACAGTTACTGTAGAATCTAGTAACACGTTGCACCAGATACATACTGCTTCTTCCAATGTATAGCAGAAACACATTACATACTTTGAGTTTTCTGAATAATTTGTTGTAATGACTCGTCTTACCTCATCTCTCTTGTGTACATCAATCTGCTTGTAAATTTAATTATAAATATTTGCATGCATAGGCAAACAGAGAACTCCTGCATATCCCGTACTTATGGGAGCAATTAAACATCTTCCTCGAGCTGCAGGTGGACATTTTGAACACTGGCTTTCTGAAGACTTGCAAAATAATTCCCTACTAGGACTCTTATTTAAAATCTGCTTGAGGACTGAATGGCACAAGAACCCTGTTGTCTCTGGGCCAGTGAGCTCTTTTCTGTTTTGCTACTCTGAAATATCTTCTGCCTGGGCCGTAGCCTGAGTTTGTGACTTGAGACTCAGTAAATGTCCATTTTTCTTTCCTTGAGGAAACATGAAGAGATCCCTACGTATTCCAGATGGATAGAAACCTGTTCTGCTGGTTATAGCTTGCAGGCCTAATCCTTGGACCCGTGCCACTTGACACCAGCCAGCTAAGGAGTTTGTCTTTTTGGATATTACTTTTCAATTCAGTCCTTTGGACTTCTGCTAAGGAAAAGCCCAACAAATCTGCAGAGAGATTGCTTGTCTGTCTCCTTGAACTGTATTTGGTTAAGAGGGAAAACAGTTGCACCTCTCTAACTGTTTCCTTAGGGGCACTGGCAGTGCCAGACAGTCACAACCACCAGGCTCTTCTCCAACAGACTCTTCAATTCTCAGTCTGCATGTGGAGCACGTGGCTTGGGCAGGGCCTGATGTGCTCTGGGCTCAAACCATGGAACTATTCTAGTCATTGTGAGAAGGTTTATATCCTGGTGGACTAGTCAGGCTCTGAGTAAAACACAGAGGCAAAGGTTGTAGGATCAGCCAACTGTTTGTAGGATGCCAAAATTCACCCCCTAAAAAGAAAGAGTGATAGCAAAATGTCCTGTGGGCACTTCATATACACAGACAAAGAGTTCACTTTCTGAAAACACCGTTCGATTTTAATCAGTATTTTTAATCAAGAGAAAGGAACTTCCTGAAGGAGCTGTTTTTTTTGTTCACATTGTGCTATTCCTAAAACTCTGGGTACCAGTATATCCTGCTTACCACTTGAACTGTTAAATCAGAAGGCACTACACCCTGTATTTTAATGTGATACTGTTTCCCCCTTTCCACCTTTGGAAAGCGTTCCCAATCAAACCCACTGTGTGTAATTCTGGTGGTCTAGTCCTCACCCCATATCTGTCACCTGCCAGGATCTGAAGCAAGGAGCAGAAATGACACACAGTGATTTAGAAGGACGGAGGGCATTTTCTTATTTTATCATGAAACATTAATTTTACAAAATTTTTATTAGTAGTATTGAAAATGTCCTTTGGTTGGAAACTCATTTGCATCAGCATGCTGCCCTCTTCTCTTGTTATTCTTTCGTCTGTAGAAAGGTACTTCTCAATGTTATCTGTATGAAAAGCTTTTAGATTTACTTTCTTTAGTTTGTGGGATTTTTTCCCCTTAAACTGCTGAATAGTGCAAATAACCTGTAGATCTCTGCTGAGATAAGGAGTAGTGAATGGAATTTTTCCTCAAGGCCACTGCGTTCAAGCACAGCAGCTTGGGCACCTCCTAGAAACGCCTGTAATCAAGATTCAGAGAATGACCTTGCCCTACCTCTCCCTTCAAGCCCCCAAGTGGGTGCGTGAGACTGTGGATACTGAAAGTTAATGAGGCTGCAGCTAGAATAAGTGCCATGTAAGATTGTGGACAGAGCACAGATGGCTGAGGAGGATCACAGACAGCTTTCCCGTTGGAGAGAAGGACAGGGAGGCTGCAGTGAAGTTCAGCCAGGAGTTCAGCAAAGGTGGTGAGAGTCCTGATTCCCAGTGGGATACAGGATTTAGGTGGATGGTCTCAGTCTATCAGTCAGCACGAAGCAGCTCATTTTCAGCACTGCATTAGCCATGACAGCTACCCCAATATCTGCGCTCTCAGTGCCTCATGCTGCTGCTGCTGCGCCAACCTTGGATATATCCAGATGAAGAAGTACATGCACAAAGCACAGATTTAATATGAATTTATTAGGAATGTTGCATAGGAGGAAAGTATTGGGTCAGCCAAGTGACTGATCGTGAATTCTGGTATTCAGTATGGTGACATCTTTTTGCTCTTGGCATTGAATCTTGGTATCTGCCTAGTACTGATTTTCTTCGATTAAAAAGTTTGTTGAGCTATCACAGACATCCTTCCTGTCTTTCTGTCCTCATCTTAACTTGAACTGGCTATGTAGCAAAAATGTCAAAACCCACAAAGAACAGTACTGCAAAAGATCTGTGGGGTAAAAATTATAAACTCCTAATAAACAGATTTTTTTTTAATTTCTTGATTGTGAGACTGACTTTTATACCTGCAACATGAACCACTGTTTTGTTCTGTGGTATTCAATATAATAGGTAGCCCATCTTTTGGGTTTTAATAGTCAAAACCAGTTTGGAATACTTTTCCTTGATGTGGTCATATTTCTTCTAAAAAAGAAAAAGCTTGAATATGATTTTGTAGTGTTGAAAAGGTAAAAGATTTTGTCTTCCTTTCTTAGGGTGTAATCTCTGCTCCATGTTCAGAGAAGATCTGCAGTCAGATTCCATGACAGCAGAGTTCAGCCCCCCCCCAAAAAATAGGACCTTCCAAAATTCTGCTGAGAATTACCTTGTTACAGAGTGCAAGCAAAGCAAAGAACAAAAGCTTAAATATTAATGTAAAAGTGATGCAGCATCAAGAATAATAACAGCATATGGATATAATTTCTTCCTCTGAAACTAGCAATTATGATTTATGATTGATAAGTTTTTGCACTTGCCCTATCTTCTGTTTCTAAAAGTAAAGCAAGGTTAAAGGCAGCTGATAACTCTGAAAGCCAAGAGCCAATCTGTCAACTGAATTCAAAAGGATGACAAAGCAGAGGCATCATATTAAAACAATTAGAACATCCATGGCAATTAATTATAAAGAATGTCATTACAGTTGAGCTCAAGAACAGAGAGTATTGTTGTAGTATTGTGCAGTCATACAGCAAGCAATATATACTAATTGGCTTTATTGCTAATGAAGAGTGACACAGAATGCAAATCTCTTATTAATCTGGATTAAGCAGAGAAAACAAACTTGTTTTAAACCTAGCCTTATAAACAGAAGGTCTAATCCTGAGCCTGCTTATATGGGGGTGTTAAACTAAATACAGTAGAAATGGTGTGTTTGCTCAGTGGTGGAGAACAAAGCAGGAGGCAGCCCTGCACACTGCCGGTGAGGGGGTTACTCTTTGCAGTGAAATATGAGTCACGGGATCACACACACAATTAATAAGCCAAAATCAACACAGGCGGGAACATTAGGCTCATTTGTTTAATTATTCACTACAGGCAGTCTGTTGTTCATTTGATTTCAGAATCTGGGCAGCACCATTCTGCGCTGGATCGGTCCCCGTTCAGATCTGCCTCTAGACCAAACAAGGGAGTTTCTGGTCCAAGCAATGGCCACATCTAAGAACTCTGGATAAAGTAGTATTTAGCTTTTGTCTGGGAGTTACGAACTGTCTGCAAGGTATAATGGCTTAAATTGACACATGCCAAATGATCACTAAACTTTCAACAGCTGTATTATATATCAAAAAGCATTTTTATATATAACATTCACAAGAAAAAACAATAACAGACTGAAATCAGATTCATTCAAACACTCAGGAATTCCATGAGAATCTTAATAATTGTTTTTTGAAGAATATTTACGTCATTAAAATGCACCATTTCAGCTATGCGGAAATATTTCATGCAGAAGTGTCACTGGCAATAGCACTTTAAATGGAGTATTTTATCACATCTATAGGAAGGTTTCTAAAAGATAAAGGTTATTGGTTTAGATAATCAGTATTTGTGTGGCTGAAGGCAATTTTATTCTGTGACATTGTTCCGAAGACTTGTGTTCAGCCCACTGTGAGTAGAAAGATGCTAACACTTCATAATCCGTCAGGAAACTGAGCAGTGGTCTGTAAGCCATCCTTACAGGGCAGTAATTATTTCACACAAGGGGGAACCAAGGTATCATTTATCTTTTGACCATGATGCCTGATAAGAAACCAACGCTGAATTTTACTATTCATTTATTTTCTAAAGCAAAGGTGAAATAAACTAGTGTCCCTTGGGTTTTAACAGTAGGATCTGGCCACCGAACTGACTCAATGCTTGTATGAGAGAGCTGATGGCAAATGTCAGGCATCAGCTTTTCTGCAACAATGGAGAAAATAATGATTACCTAGATAAAACTGTTACTAGTTCAAAATATACACTAAGCCAAGTTAAGAGGAAGCACTCTGGCACTATGTTCCTAGGAACGTTTTCAGGCACTTAGTGCATGTCTGGATGTTCAGGAGTCCTGACCTCTCTCAGCTGGTCTGTGGATTTCAGTATTTAAGTAGCTGAGCAGGAGCTTGCAGGCTCAGCACTTCTGTGCATCAGGCCACCTGTTGAAGTGCCTAAATATAGCCCTCTGAGCTTAACCTCAGGCTTGACAACCTTGGCTGTCACAGGCTGCTACTGCACCTCTAGCAGTTATTTCAAAAAGCAGTTCAAGGATCCCTTGGGTCAGGAAATTAGCAGGAAGACAAGTGCAGCTCTCTTCATGTGGAGAGAAAGGCAAAGCTGAATGAATTGGCAAATAATAGAATGAGATTTGGCAAATAGCTGAAGCATGAGGAACCACCACGTTAACACTAAAGCTGATGCCTAGCTGAAGCTTGCCACTAAAGAGCTAATGCAAAATGAGCTGTAAACAATTCTTTTAGTGGCTGTAGCATGTTTAGGCTACCAAAGAGTAAAAATCTAACTGGGGTACATAGCTCAAATATGGAAACTCACAGAATTTCTCCAGTACTGGATGCATCTCTTTGTCTCTCCTGGTAAACATTGATTTGGTTAGGGAGCTGTGAAAGTGACTGGAGAACAGATTTTCATGATTAAAATAAATCAGGTAGTCTCTAAGCTCTAAAGATGGAATTATTATCCACATGAATGCTTTCATGTGACCATTTGGTTTTTAAACAAGATAATTGCAGCAGCATAAGTAGACAGATCTGTGTCTACAGCTGTAGTGTTATTGAGGAGACTCACACCAGCCTAGTTATTCCACTACTTCTGAAATGACCACCAGCAATCTTGAAAAAGAAATCCTTTTATAGTGCTAGGTCTGCAGAGACTTTGCATTTGTGTACATTTCTCTGTATATTACGTAAACAGCACTGCTACCCTTAAAGTGAACACAGCCCTTGGATTAGCAATTTTCACAAGATCATCAGGCAGATCTTGTCAATAGGATTAGCTCACTTCATTTTCAGAGTAAGAGAGAAATCTAGAATCTGGTGTCTCAGCACACTTGGTAAGCACAAACAAAAATACCACTACAGTGCAGTCACTTCTCGGTTGAAAAATAATACTGTTTTTCTTTCCTGAATGCCAGAGGACCCACTGAAGGACACGTGACTAAACACCAGAAAAGAATACAGCATTACAAAAGGAAAAAGCCAGTGCAGTTACGGTAATGGATGCGCTGCTCTGCTGGGGGTCTTGGTCAGAGACCACGAGTTCTGGAGAACAATTTCAGCTGGTCTTGATTAAACAAAGACTGGCAGCACAAGTCCTGAGATCTTTTTCCCAGTGAGATCTTTGAACCTTGTTTATGGCTAGCTGCCCCCAACAGCAACCACCTGACAGTGGGTGATGTTCCCCCCCCATGCCTGCCAAGCACACCGGATACTCCCACACCACGCAGCCACGGAAGCACAGCCTCCAGCCAGGACACCAAAGGCCACCCCTGGCATCTATATCCCATACCATGAGCTCCCATACAGCTGTGCCCCATGCACATCTCCACCACACTCTAGTTTTATACCCTAGAGATCATTATAGCTGGAGGAAGTTACTCCTTGGAGACACTTTGCAGTCACAGACAGCTGCTGGACTGCTAAACAAATAACTTCTTAGCTACCAACTCTCATATGCAAATATTTTTCAGTGAACATTACACTTAAATAGAAGTGATGAAGATCATGCAGCATCAGGCTGCAGGACTTGTCTGATGGATTGCAATATCCTCAGAATAGAGGTTTTGGTCCTATTTTACCTCTAGTTAATTGATTACTAATTAACTTGAGTTAACGAAATTCAACACTAAGTGCTGGTCTAGACATGCCACAAATGTTTGTTCCAGAGCATTCAGAAGAAAAAACCACAAGTATTTGAATCCTGAAAGAAAAAATGTATGGAATATCCAGACTGGAATTTGCAATTGTGCTATTAGGTCAAGTTAGTATTGCAATTAATTGCTGTGGGGTAGAGAGTACTAAAAATGTTGGCACTAACATTACCTAATAAATTTGGTGTTCCAGATTGCCACTGACAGAAAATTAATTCTTTCATTCCACTTGGAGCTGGTCAGCAGACATGTGAGAATTCACTGATCTCAGAGTATAAAGTTGTAATTAATATGTAAATGTTTTGGGTAAAATAAGCTTAGCTACAAAAACATTAGTAACTTTCTTGTTTGTAATTTCTATGTGTTACTTGAGGTTCTAACAATGTATTTACATTACATCTTTGCTTAGGTATGTTAATTAACTTAAGCTTAACAGTCATAAACCACCAGGAATGTAATGAAGAAAACTAGTATTTGCTTTACTACCTTTTTCCATACTTTAAAATATTGATGTAAGCTCAGTTTTTACATTCTTACGCTTTTCCCTTCTTTTAAGTCCCCCCCTTTGTCTTCTTAAATCTTTGTTCTTCATGGGTGGGAGCAAGCAGCTCTACATCTCAACCTTTTCCAATTAAAGTAATATAAAAAACAACATCGTAATATTTTCTCTGACTGACATCTTCCAGAAATAAGTGTTATGATCAAATGATAAGCCAGTTCCTGCCCCATGCACTGCACATTTATGTTCTTAGCTGCAGCCTCCCACAGCCCTGCTGCCAGCCAAGTGGGATATCTCATAGTGTTTGCAGTTTGCACCTCACATTTTATCCCCTGCCTTTCCACAGGCAAACCTCCTAGTTTCCTCATGTTATGTGAAAAAGCAGTGGCAGATGTCTGGCCTTTGGTTGCTCCACAGACATGTAAATCCCAGAGTTTCACAGAGGAGGAGTAATTAGCATTGTGCTGCTTTCTGAGGAGTGGGCCTTTCAGAAAGTCCCTTCCAGCACAGGGCTCAAAGAATGTCCTCAGCAGCCACAGTGAAGGGGTGCAGTAAGCACCCCACACAGTGCTTGTAGAAGGGGAACTGACCATGAGCCTCATGCTTAGAGTACATGTCCTGACGAGTTTGGGAGAAAAGGCTGTCAGAGAACTTGCCCAACATCCAGGCTGACCTACCATGGACTAACTCACGCAAAGAAAATCCCACCTGTGATGCCAGCTTCCATAATTCCTTTCTGTCTCTGTCCTGTACATGAGGCAAACTCTCCTAGAAAATTCCCGTACTCACAATCCAGCGTGTAAGTCAGACATGTGGAAAGAGGCATGACAGCAGCCTTGCAGGACTTAAAGAGGACTTGTAAAAAAGGGAGAGGGACTTTTTACACAGGCACATAGTGATAGAACAAGAGAGAAAGGTTTTAAACTGAAAGAGGGAAGGTTTCAATATGATGTTAGGAATAAATTCTTTGTTCAGATGGTTGTGAGACACAAGCACGTGTTGCCCAGAGAAATTCTGGATGCCTCATCCCTGGAAGTGTTCAAGGCCAGGTTGGATGGGGCTTGGAGCAACCTAATCTAGTGGAATGTGTCCCTACCCATGGTAGGGGGTTTGGGACTAGATGATCTTTAAGGTTCCTTCCAACCCAAACTATTCTGGGATACTGTGATATACAATGGGATGCATCAACCAGCAGTAAGAACAAGGCCACTCCACGAGGAAGAGCAAGCTGGGAGCTGAGGATGACCACAACATAGACAAGAGTCTCGCCAACAAAATACAGCCCTTGAGCAGGGGAAGTCAGAGAACATGAGAGTTATAGGCTTCACCTATAGCTCTCATGTTCTCTGAGCACAAGAAAGTGAAATAAGAAGTCAGGTCCAAGATCAGGTCAGGAAAACAGGCAGCAATTTGGAAGGACAAGGAGTTGAAAAAAGGCTTTCTGTCAAAGGAGGTACTGGTCAAATCTTCAGCCCTGCTGGCTGCTGAGGCAACACAGCTTCTGCTGAAATAAATTAAAGTAAAAAACTGTCTTGTATTTAATACTCTGACTGCTTATACCCAAGGTTTTGGGGTGTGTGACCTGGGCTGGTGATGGAAAAGGTCTAGGTGACTTGACTTTAGCAGGGAAATGTGGAAAAACTGGATAGATTTGCAAGGAGTGTGGGTGCTCAAGGAAGCTGGTTACTGGATTGATGAGATCAGCAGTGGGAAAAGACTCCATATAAAAATGGCCTGGTTTGGCAGATGTGTTTTGTAGAAAGCTAAACCTTGGCTACCTTTGGTAGCAAATGTCTGGAAATGTGTCCCTGCTGGCCCTCACAAATTCTTCTGGCCTTATTTATGAGAAGAGTATGAGTCTGGTGAAATTGAGCAAGCAGGATACAGGAATGTGGGAAGGCGCTGGAATATTTTGGTGGTAAAAACTGAAATGAACAAAGGATGGAGCTTGTGGTATGGATATGTGCATATTATTGGCATAGGCAGAACTCCGACTGTTGAGGGGAGGTAACCTAGCCATCTTGGAGAAAGCTTGTGCGATGCTGGAGATCTTGTGCAGGATTTCATTCACTCTCTTTGTGAGTGAAATCAGTCTGCCTGCCTGCTGGTTTCACAAACCCACAGAATAGCTGAGATTGAAAGGGACCTTTGGTGGTCACATTTTCAAACCTCCTTGCTCAGGAGCACAAGCCCATGTCCAGATGGCTTTTGAATATCTCTAAGAGGGAACACATTTTGGGGATGGTGCAATGGGGACAGGGGAGTTTACGCTTGGAGAAGATCCATGAGTTTCTTTCAATATCTGTCTTTGGCTTTGGGCCTTACCAATCCTAAATGATGGGGCAATTATTGCTTATTAGGACCTTTGGGGTACTGGTAAGATTCTGGGTTTACCCAGAGTAAAGTAATGCTTATGAAGGAAAGTTAAATGACGCTGATGGTTTTTCTGTTTTCTGAAAATCACCTGAAAAGCGTTACCTGATGTTATTCTTTAAAGCTGTCGTGCAGAGACTGTGTGTTTAATCTGGGTAATTCTTCTACACTGCCTCTTTTGAGTCCATTGCTCTTTCTGTAAATTCAGAGAGATCAGCTCCCTTGCATTTTTTTAGTACTGTCCAAATCAGGTTACCTATTTGATAATGTGTTCATCATATCAAATTAGTAGCTGCAAAAGCCTTCACATCCTTTCCCTAGAACATATTTGCTGTTAGGCATTGTTAGTTATATAGCCGTTTTTCATTGAAATATGCCTCTTTCAGAAGGGAAGAAAGGGACCTCATGCCTTTGGGTATAGCTTATAAACTCCTTAATTCCCAACCAGTGTTCTTATTCAGCATCTGAGTTTGTGTAATCAGGTAGCTGTGCTTCCTGGAGGCCTTATATCCATATAAATATACTTACTACTTATTTCCTATGTGACTTTTTTAGATCCAGCTGTATTCTGAATCGTAGGTTATATGAATGGCATCTCTTTTATCTTGATTTTGATTTTCTCAGATTTCATTTTACCTATAGAATAACTTAGAGCTTCAGACGGACTCCATTATGAATCAAATATTAATCGTTGAGAATAGCAAAAAAATCAAAACTATGGGAACGTCTTCTTTCCCAATTTTGTTGTTATTGATAAGTTTTTCATGCTTGGTTTCATAATAATGCCAAGATACCAGTGGGAAATGGGGTCCCACTGATGTAAGGCTCTTCCCAGATACGTATGAGAGTGTCTCCACTGAAGTGATTTCAATATAAAAGCTAAAATAGACATAAAATAAAAAAGGAAAATGAAACATAAGCTCTTTCTAGAGCTCAGAAAACATGGGAAGACATGGCAAAGGGGGTAATGGGATCCTGTTGTACCCTCAGGCAATTGTTGTATGATGCAATGGTCTGTCTACCCAGGAGACCTACCAGACAGCCTCATTCAGACTGCTTGAGCCTCTGCCTTCCAAACACAGGGAGGAATATTGTCAAGAACTGCGTATACATGAAGATTTAGGTGCCCTCAAAGCTTCAAGTCCTAAGTATGGAAGCTACAGCTTTCTAAACCTTGAGAAAACCGGTGTACAACATCAAGGGCTGATTTTCATAGATGTTACTTCAGCTCAGTAAAGTGCACAGAGTAGCAATGCATGCAAGATGGCTGTGATAACTTCTTTTTTAGATAAGGATCATTATTTTCCACTTAATGGATCAAACACAGGCTTTATGCAGCTACTCTGCTTGGAAGAAAGGGAACCAGCGAGACCTTACTGTGTTGGAGGTGACTGATTTCTTTACTAGGTACAGGGTGCCACCTGCAGCACCAAGTTCGCAGCTGTAAATGAGGTAAATAAAGCCACAGCCATAAGTGAAGTGAATGTAATATTATTATTATTTAAGTAGTGTAAGGGTCAAATTCACGGGACTGAAATTGAAGAACGTGTGAAAAAAAAACCCACATCAAGGTGATTCTTATTTGTCTTTAAAACGACATAAGGAAATTAATGAATAACCAAAATGAGTAAATGAATTGATAAAGTCAATACGTCCTTTATTAAGAAAATATATTGTTAATTTTTAGGTGGGATATATCCAGAAATATATGTGAAAAGACACAATGAATGTCAAATATATATTGCAATTGCATTTACTTCAAGGAATCCTTAATAGTCCTTTAAGATTCCTTAAGACTTGGAAACTTACATTTTGATTACTGTTAATTTAAAAAGTGTATTTGAAAATATGCTGTGAGTATTCATCATTGGAATGGATGGAAACTGCTTAATTTCTGAGTAACTAGATGGGATCCAAGCTTTTAAACAGATTTCATAGTTTGTCTCTGTATGTGGACAAACTACCATCCCATATTTCCATACACTCGAAATCTGAAGAAATTGAAGCCTATTACAGGTCCAAGCTTTAAATCTTGTTTTAAAAATATTTACACATTAATTTGGAAACATCTCAACCATGCTTTACACTTTAGCAGAGCAGTTTATACAGTCATTAATGTAATCTGCAGATGGAAGGTGATCTTTAAAGAACGCAGGAGTAGAAGAAATCTGCAAAGGAAAAGGAAAAAGGCAGATGGTGGTGGCAGCTCTGGCATCTTTTCACTGATGCCTTGTGGCCATCATATCTCTGGCTTTGAAAGTAGAAAAGAAAGCAAGAAAAGGCACTTATGTAGTAAATATGCTCTGGGTTGGAGCCATGGCTCCCAGATGCTGACAGCGTATTGCTAAGGATTTACACAGACCAGTACAAGGAAACCACCATGCTAACACTGAAAAACCCTGGTGGGCCTTGGGAATTCCTCTAAGAATTTTGTTTTAGTTACCACCAACCCAAGTCTGTGCTAATGTTGTTTAAAGGCCAGTGGTAATTTTATTGTCAAGGTACAAGGATAAAGGAATTGGTCTGTATTTTTAGGGCTGAATGGAATCAAATATTGGTTTTTTAGCAAAACAACTTCTTCCCTGCCGTAGTCAAAGGAAAAAAAAAATTGGAAAGCAGGGTATGGTACAAAAACACTCAGAGGTACTCAATTTCAGAGACAAATTGTAGCTTTGAGGTTCAGTCATGTTTGTAAAAATACTTGTAACCTACTAGTCTCTGTGACACTTTGTACAAGTTTCCATTTTAATGAAATACCCTTTACAGGATTTTAAAAGAAAATAATACTTCTCTCCCCTGCCAATATCTCTGCTGGTTTCTGGGCTAAACAAAACCCCCCAAAATCTAAGCTGAGAAAAACACAGTCATTAAAATCATCTTGAGAGCTACGTGTTGTGAATAGATCAAGAGGATGCTGAACACATCAGTGTCCTTTCGATTAGGGATTTACTTTTTCAAATTGAGTAAAAAAAGTTGAAAACTTTAATGGAAACCTAAAGGGGAAGTATAACCAACTTCTGACATATGGATTGTTTCTAAAAATGTAATCTATTTCTTAACTCTATTAGGCACAGCCAATTTAATCAAAATAAGCCAGTCACGGTTAACATGGCTATCAAGAGTGGAAACACATTTTACAAGTTCAATTATTTAAAGGACAGAATGAAGCCTTTTAGGTTCTTAATGAAGGATCAGAAGAGGTGATGTCATATTTCTCAAAAAAAGGGTAGGAAAATAACTCTGTCACTCATTCTGAAAAAAGCTTTGAAACCAGAAGAGTGGATTTTCAGCGAATACGAAATATTCAGCAAATAAAGCATAGCTGCTTGCATTTCTGTCCCCTTATTGATGGTTTTCAAATGTGAGAATTCCCACTACACAGTAGAGTTACAGTGAAAGATTGAAACATTTACTGTTTTTCTCGTCCTGTACTTTAAATTTTAGCATAACACTGATTTTTTGTATATATACTTTCTCGCATTATGTTGGGTAATATTCAAGTAACCTGAAAGTGCAAAGTTTGAAAGTCTAAGATAAAATATTAAATTCTAAATAGCTCATATTAGCTCATAATAGCTCATATCAGTGTTATAGTTCCATCTTTACACTGCTGGTGGAAAAGAAAGGGGGACCCTTCTGTCCGATGGGACCATAGAGAGAAAAACCTAAATTTGTGATAAGGACATTTCACTTATGTCTGACTGTGGTATGGTTTGTACACTTGTCCCAAATTCCAGTTTACTCAGTGGAAAGGCCATGAGTCTGAGGTAGGCTACAGGCCCAGCAGACTCTTCTGTTTCTTTTTTCAGAAGCAGCACAGTTTAAAGCCTTGCAAGGCAGGCTTGGGTAGCCTAAGCCACTTAAGTCCATGCACCACAGATGGGGAATAATTGACCTTTATGTCACAAGGCCTTCCCAAACCCACAATGCATCAGCAGTGGTGTCCCCATCTCTTCCCTTTTACATTAACCTGAGGCACAAGGTGTTCCCTGGAGCCTGTGAGAGAAAGCTGGACAGAGCTGCTGGAGGGAATTTTGACTGAGTCTCTAGGGAAAAAAACCCCCAACATCCCTGTGAGAACAGCTGATTTGACTAACTCTTAAAATAAGAAAATCTAGCACTAGAATCTCCACAAGAGGGCACTATTAAATATGAAATATTAAAATAGCTTAAGTTTCCAGAGCCTGTGTGTGGAAATGCTGGTGATGATAGGTTTCATCAGATGCAATTTCTTTTCACACAATTTTTCATGGGGCTACCCGAGTTCTGAGATTAAAACCTCCTAAGACTGAGATAAAGGCAGTAAGAGGCAGCAAATATCAGCCCTCCATGCTATCTGTAGCACAGATTATGCATGTACTATTGCCAGCTCCCATCATCCTGGTGGGATGGAAAAAAAGATTATTAAATGAGATCCTGGGTGTCAATGCTCCACAAAAAATAACCCCTGCCCAGTTAATAACATGGGACTGTGCTTAATACAAGTTACTCTGTTAGAAGATAGTGGATTTATTTGGAGATAAAGTTATATGGTTACGTAGTTTTTTGGACTTACACTCAATCAGAGGACAGCTGGGGAATTTGATCTTGTGGTAGGAAAAGGTAGAAAACCGAAGATAAATGGAAGGAATAATTAGGAAAAGTAGGTTGTGATGTATGGGAGGGAATTGTAGCAAATCCTGAAGAGACAGTACAAAAAGGGACCAAAAAACACTGAGGGAAGGTTAAGAGAAAAATACAATAAAAACAGGCATCCTTGGTGTTTTAGTTATTGCCAGCTACAGAGACGTGACCGTGTCCTCGCCTGTGCCTGCGCCAGGTAGTGTTCAGTGATGGGCACAGGCCTTCTAGTCATTCTAGCTGCAGTCACAGCCCTGTGTCCTTCCATCCCACATGGTCATGTTGATTTGCAAGGGCTGTGCATTTGATTGCTAGCCCTGATAGCTCAGCCATGTAAAAGGGTGTGAATTCAGAATTATAGGGAGAAGAAATAAGCAGCAGTGATTCTAATAAAGGGCCCCAAGGGGCTTGTGTTCAATTCAAACATATGGTGCATTCCGCTTGTACCAAATGCCTTTTTTCCATGCAATAAATGTTGCCTATAACCACACGAGATTCAGCTTGAGATGTGCCACGAGAGTTTTCTAAATTTCAGTATCTTTTTCTCTTGAAAGAAGTCATCCAGAAAAAGCAAAGACTTGAAGCCAAATTATTTTCCTCTGCCAAACAATATGTATACACAGAGCAGCACCGTGCTGTATATCTTGTTGATCTGGTGTTTTCTTCTTTAGAGTGCAGTTAAAGCCACTAACACTCACAGAACCTGAGGAAAATGTTCCCCAGATCCTATGTTACATTATCATTATATTCAATTGTGCAGAAACAGCTCCCTACCACACTTTGCTATTGTGTGTTTGTAAAAATACTTCCATTTTTATTGCTCCCTCTCCCACCTGATTTATTTGTTTATATATTATTTTGTTAACTTGGAGGATTTAACAGCTTCTGGTGAATATATAGGACTGACTGAATTTGAAGCAATTATTTTTCAAATGAGTTTTCATGCTTGAACGATCCCCTATTGTGAAGAACTTTCTTTGGCTCTTAACTTTTTTTGCTTAAAGTGCGTTAGAAAAACAACTTGCAAGAAATGATTGCACACTTCAAAATTGCTCTTCTAATAATGCTTCTAGCAAATTTGCTGTGAGGGAAATTGCTAATATTCTTCTTCTGAAAGAATTAAAGAGCATAAACCAAGCAGGGTCTGTTTTTAAATGGGAGGGGTAGGATAGCACTTAGAAGGCTTGTATCCTCTTAAAGGACTGAAGGTGGAAGAGGAGATACTTTCAGCATCTTTAAGGAAAAGATGGGGCTGGATCCAGCCACAGAAGTAATCATCACCTTGGTTGTAAGCAACCAGGAATGGGTCAGGAAAAAATTAAATCAAATCATCTTAATTCTAGAAGAGTAACAGAAGGCAGAAGCACCTAGGTCTTCCCTCTCCAGATAAACCTGAAGCACCTGGTGAGCTCTGACCACAGCTTGTGATCACCTGAAGAAGGTCACCAAGGAGCCACTGGGCTGTCCCGAGAAAGGGATTACAGCCCTGCTCATCACTGCTATCCTTCCCCAGGGGTACTTGAAAATACCTTAAAAAGCAAATGTACTCTGCTTGCTTTTGCTGTTCTTGCACAATTTCTGGTGCTAAACATAGCACCTCCATCTCCACAGAAACTCTAAAGTGTTGGGGTTGTCCGAATCGATAATAAAGGCCCGAGTGCCCCGGGACAGTCTGTAGCACGGATGAGGCTGACTAGGCCGAGGAGCCCAAAGGAGAGCCAAATGAGAGACCACACAGAGAGAGCAAAGGGAGGGGGCAAAAAGAGAAGAGAGAGAGGGCAGAACCC
>VYZT01000006.1:0-57577 GCA_013400735.1 Pomatostomus ruficeps
TTTGTGTCCTTACAGTGCAACATCAACAGTCCATGGCATGGACAGGGTGGGCAGAAGCAGCCCTGGCTGTAAGCGCCCTGCACATGAAACCTCCATCAACCCTTGGCCGAGGTTCTGAACCGTAACTGCTTCCTTGTGCCTCCTCCATCTCTTGGACGTGGTGATCACAGCTCCATGTGCTACACCCTTGTGTCAGGGTGAGAATTTAAATAGGATGACAGAAAAAAGGTTGGGAGGCCCAGGCCAAGAGATCCCTGATGGCTTAAATTTTCGTGTGGCTCAACAACCCCGTGTGGTGACTTGCCCTTTGTTGGAACCGGTACTTTTGTAAGCGGAACCCCTGCTCTGTGAGTGGAAACCCTGCTTTGTGAGCGCTGGTTACCACAGAGCAGGAAACAGCATAAAGAGTAAAACATTCTTTTAACTAGTGCAGGGTGATGCCATGTCCCCAGCCCAGCGCTGGGGATGAGCAAGCTTAGTGGCTGTGGCATCTAGGGAATGCTGTGACCTGTCCAGGGGCAGGGAAACGTTCAGTCACCATAAATACATCCAGGAGGGGGAGAGACACATGCTTGGAACAGTCACCAGGATGAGGGGCTGGGTTGGTAAGGAACTCCAAGAGGTGTGGGTGGATGCCCCCTGCTCTTGTGTTTTTCCGTGTGCTTCTTCTGCAGTCAGACACCCAACACTGGATGGCAGCTCTTTGGACTCCAAAATCTCAGTGTCTGGGAAATCTGAACACGGGAAACTCTCAGCCAGTGGGGAGATGGGATCAGAGCCATACCACCAGTGACCCCCTTGCCTCAGGGGGGCTGTGCTCTAGTCCCCTGGCTCACAGTCCCCCTCCTCCTCAGTTCTCACTTCTGCCCAAGGACTGACCCAGCTTGCCCCACAGCAGGTATGAACCAGACACAGGTGACTGAGTTTGTGCTCCTGGGCTTTTCCCACAGCCAGCCCTTCTTCTTTGCTCTTTTCCTGACCATTTACCTGGCCACGCTGCTGGGGAACTCGGCAATGCTCTCCCTCGTGTCCCTGGATCCCCACCTCCACAGCCCCATGTACTTCTTCCTTAGTCACCTGTCCTGCCTCGACCTTTGCTACTCCTCAGTGACGGTGCCCAAGATCCTGGCAAACGCTCTGCGCCCACAGGCGACCATCTCCTACGGCGGGTGCCTGGCGCAGGCGTTCTTCCTGATGTGGTGCGCGGGGGCTGAGTGCGCGCTGCTGGCTGTCATGGCCTACGATCGCTACGTGGCCGTGTGCCAGCCCCTGCACTACGCCCAGACCCTGAGCCGCAGCACCTGTGTGAGGGCTGCTGCCGGCTGCTGGCTCTGGGGGCTGCTGGACTCGGCCCTGCACACCCTCCTGGCCACCCGGCTCTCGTTCTGCGGGGCCACCCAGCTCCAGCACATCTTCTGCGATGTGCCGCCACTGCTGGGGGCCGCCTGCAGCAACACCCGCCCCAACGAGCTGGCCCTCCACGTCTCCAGCATCTTTGTGGGACTCAGTCCCTTCCTGCTTGTCGTAGTCTCCTACCTTTGCATCCTGGCCACCGTCCTCGGGATGCCGCTGGCCACCAGCCGGCGCAAGGCCCTCTCCACCTGCTCTGCCCACCTGCTCACAGTCGCCCTGTACTTTGTGACGGCCAACCTGAACTACAACCGGCCCAGCTCGGGCTACTCAGCGGTGGCCGACACGCTGGTGTCCTCGTTGTACTGCATCATCACGCCCATGCTCAACCCCCTCATCTACAGCCTTCGCAACCAGGAGGTCTGGGCGGCCCTGCGGAAGGTTGTGCGGGTGAGTGGCACACCAGGTTCCCCAGGCAACAACACCTGAGCAATGCCAGGGCAGTGACAGGCCACCAACAGAGCGTTGGCACTGCAGGGTCCATCCGTGGGACGTCTGTGACAGCACAGCGAGCCTGGGGCTCCCAGCCCGCACACACGGCACACTGCCATCACTCATCTCACCCTCAGCACGTCACTGATGGCAGAATGGCACAGCGAAGTCACGAACAAGGCTACAGATCCAGGACTCCCTCTTTATTTTCCAGATGCTGTGTGCTGAGCTCAGCACAGGACCTGCTGCAGCTCTGCCACTGCCAGGGAACCCTGCAAAAGGCGAATTCATGTGGTGCCAGACATGTGCTGGCCCTGAGCATGGCCACGAGCTCTGCCTTAGGGCTGCCTGAGGTCTTGAGTCAGGCCCTGTGCAGAGCAAGGGCAGTGCCCGGGACTGCAAAACCTGGCCTGGGCAGAGAGGCTGTCACACCATCCACCTTCCCCACACACCTTGGCTTCAAATCTGATGTCTGCTGCATTTCCCCAGGCTGCCAGGGAGGCTCTGCAGCACTTTGTACAAAAACACAGCAGCTTGCACAGGCCACCCATGGCCTCAGCGCTGCAGTCGGACAGGGAGGGCTCAGCACTGAGCTGCGAGCTGGTGGCACTGAACTCCTCACCTGAAATGTTTCGCTTTATGGTCAGAAAAATTTCCGTGTGCAGCTGTTGTGTGTGGTGTGGCTCTGGGTGACGGTGGCTGAAGACTGGCTGGGGACGTGGGGCTACTGCCACTGCCTCAGTCGCCTCTTCTGGCAGGGGGGCTGCAGCTGGGGCCAAGCTCAAATGATCGTGTGGGTGTGGGGGCAATGGCCAAACCCGCAGGTGTGTACATGAGGCACAGCAGTGCCCAGCACCGTGGCAGAGCCAGAAGCTCACTGGGGCAAGGCAGATGACAAAGGCAGGCCACACCTGCAGTCACACAACCTACTTCGGCTGGACCCAGACATGCTCATCTGCAGCTCAGTTACCAGAGATACCCAGCAACATCCAATCTGTTCCCAAAGAAACACACTGGAGAGTCAGAACTGGGAAGCACACAGCCTTGTTGGGAGCAGTTTGCCATTTCTTAGTGCACAACACACGCTGATTTTATTCTTCAGGGAAAGAAATGTTTCTGTAACCCACTGCTGTGTTGGGCTGTTGCTCCTGCCCAGACAGGCTGTGAGCCCCTCAGCCCTCCTTGCTACACACCCTTCTGGATTTTAAAAAGTCCTTGAAACACCCTCAGTTCAGTGTCACTGGACACATCAGAGTCTGCCCAATGAACCCCTTTCCGAAGAGCCCCTGGAAAGGGACAGCAGGAAACACAGTGGGAACTGCACAAGGAAAAAAGACTGGGGAAGTTACCTCAGAGAAACAAAAAACCCCAAAGCCAACCAGCCAGAAACCCGAACAAGAAACCTCTGGAAAAATTACACTAAAAGTGGTAAATTTTAACCTGAATCCTAACGCACCTTTCCTGTGACAGACAGACACAGCCTATGGGTTTTCCCAGGATCAAACACTGAGCAGGAATGCCACACTCCTGCCCAGGTAGTACAGGCTTGGTCAGCTGCTGAATGTGGATACACCAAGCTGAGCCAAATGAAGCTGATAACATGGAAAAGGCTGAAGCAGAGAGAGGCAAAAGTTTGGAAGGAAGGAGCTTTCACAGTGCTCATTTCACTGCAGAAGCTTCACGTAATTTGCTGGGAAGAGGCCAACTCTGCCATGGCACTGTCCCCGCCACCAGCCTTCATCCACCATCTCAATGTGCGTGATTGTGTCGTCAGGATCAAAAGAAATCTCATCATCTCCATCTGCAAAAATTGTCAAGAAAAGACAGTCACAATGCAAAGAGAACCCCAGAGAGAGCTGGGTCACATTCCTCCTCCCACCTTCGCCCAGGCAGGAGAGGACAGAACAAGTGCTCTGATAACCCCCAGGAGCTTACCTCACCCAAACCCCCATCCCACAGTACAGAGAAAGCAGAGAAAGTGCAAGACTTCCCATGTGGAAGATGAAGTTTCTCTGTTCCTGTCCTGGTTTGGGCAGGACAAGGCTGATTTTTTGCAGTAGCTGGGAGAGGCCATGGCCAAGACACGGAGGTTGTTCTGTACCACCTCATGTCATTGCCAGGGGTGGGGGAAAGGAACTTTTGATTCCAAGGAAGACAGAACCCTCTGGATGAGAAAATGTGGTGGAGGGAGCCATCCAATATTGTCTATTATTGGGTGGTTTTTGTGTGAATAATTTCTTTTCTTACACCTTTTGTTATTAACATTGTTGCTGTTACTGTTTGCTTTCTTGTTGCGGTTTACAGTGAATTGTTTTTACCTCAACCTGTGATCTGTGCCCTTTTGTGCCTCCAATTGGACAGGGGAAGCGATGCATGTTTGTTTTTTTTTTAGTGGGACTACTAAATTGGAGAATACCATTCCTAAACCATGACAGTTCCCAAGCCAGGTCTCGTTCTGCTTCTCAGGAGGAAGAACTACAAACCACCAAGTCACAGTCTTGTCCCCACTGCTGGTGTAGTGAACCCCCTGTCCCCACTGCACAGCCCTGGCCGGGGCACAGCGCCTTCCCCTCCACCCTGAGGGCAGACCCACCTCCTTGGTAATCGTAGAGAGCCACCGCGCAGATCCCGGCGTTCTGCCCCTCATAAGCACCGTCCATGTTCCCTGCAGAACACAGGACAGGGAGTGAGACAGAGGCTGAAGCAGCCACACAGTGCTGGTCAGTGCCACCCTCCAGCCCAGCTTTGGGAAGCACATCCAAACCCTGACAACAAGAAGAAATTCCCTCTGGACTTTGTCCCATACATCCAGTGAGGTGAGTGGACAGGCACAAGCTCCCCAAGACATGAGCTCCTCCATCAGTACTCACCCAGGTGGGGCTGGCTCTCTCTGGGCTCCTGAGGAAGGATCACCTCGTAGTCTTCACCTCCATCTCCTCCAAAGTCGTAGGTGTCATCCAGCTTTCCCACAGGGGCTGGCAGCTCCTCGTAGTGAGCATCTCCACTGATACTGTCACAGTAGTCTGAGGGCTCTGGCAGCTCCTCGTAGTCTGCACCATCATCCACACTTGCACTGTAGCTGGGCTGACCCTGGCTGGGGACCTTGCACAGCTCTGCATCCAGATCTGCTGGCCTCGGTGGCAAAGTGGGTGGTGCTTCTTCATCCTCCCTTCTGGCCTCCTGCCATGAGGGGACAAAGTGACAGGAAAGTCATCTGCAAAGCACCCAGCACAGGCACCTCTGCCCTGACTCCCAGCGCATGACACAAGGCAGACCCGTTCCTGCTGCCAGGGCACAAGGGGAGCATCATCCCTGCACACCAGGGAAACAGCTGAGCTGCTCGGGCTGTGCTGAAGCAGCACCTGGGACTGCTCTGGAGACCCTCAGGGCTCACCTGTTTGAAGTCTGTCCATACTTCACTCCAGCCCATGGTGCTGCCACCGCACTGAACTACTCCCAGAGCTCGTCCCACGGGCTCAGACTGTGCAGCCATGTCCCATCCCATCCCAGTGCTCCCCTTTATCCTCCCAAAGCCTCTCACACGCTGTGGCTGTGCTCCACATCTTCTTGCAGGGCTGCCCATAAAGCACAGTCCCTCTCAGGTGCGATCCCCTCTGCCTGCTCCCCTTCCCAGCTCTCCCAGGCTGCCCTGGCACCTGTTCTGGTGGTGGCACGGGCTGCTCTCCCACAGTGCTCCAGGGTTCCCTTGCTGGCATGGCTGGAGGGGCTGCCCCAGGGTGCTCCTTCTCTCTCACTGGGACTTCCTGCCAGAGAAAAACCATCAGACTGCTCAGTCCCTTTATGAGCCCAGAACAACGGCTGTTCACACTCCCAGCAGAGACACTCAGAACATTCTCCTCCACCTACAAACCTGCCCTGGGGCACTCACAGGCTGGTGACAGCAGCGGGGCAGCCCCGAGGAGGAGCATGGTGGGGCGCAGGCGTGGGTGGCTTCCCTGTGAACACCTCCTGCCCTCTGAGTGCAGGAAGAGCACAGGGGGGAGGGCAGGTGAACATGGGGCTGGTGGCATCTCCAGTTTGCTGGGATGCATCCCACGGACAGACTGCTGGGATGGCAGCGCTGCAGAGGGGTAACCACACTGTCTGCCAGGCACCAGGGGCAAAGGGAGCTGAGGCCAGAGCACAGGCGCCATGGTTGGCTGCAGGTCTGCCCTGATCTGTGCGCTGAAAAGGAAAGTCCAGTGACAACTGGGAGGCTCAGTGGCCATTCTTGGCAGATGCAGGGAAGCAGTTTAGGCAGAGGTTATCCTCAAGAGACCAGACAGAAGGACACGGAGCTGCATAGCTCTGAGGAAAATTGTCATGAGCCCTGGAGGACACGGCAAGACAGCCCCGGCTCACCTGCTGCCGAGCCACCTGCTGCTCCCGGGCCTGGCGCCTCGCCCGCTCCTCCTGTGCCTGCCTTCTGCTCTCCTCCTCTGCCGACCTGGCCATGTTCTCAAACCGTGACCGCAGGCTGCTGGTGCCACTGGCAGCTCCTGCGAGGAGACAGCTGATTGACCCAGCCCTGCATCTTCCTCCCACCACCCCAAGCATCCAGGAGAAAGCAGACCTCTCCCTCTTGCAGAGACACTTGCAGTTCAGTCACTTTCTCCTGCCCTCCAGCACAGGTTAAACCCCATCTCACCACAGCACACCCCTGCCAGCGTGCTGCCACAGGGGGACTGTGAGACCCAGAGCTTCCTAAGCCCAGGGCTGGTACTCAGGGGTCTCACCTGCCTCCAGGGGTCTTGTTTTCTCATAGGAGGAGGTGGGAGCTGTCATCTCATCAAAGCCAGCAGCACTCTGCAAGAAGAAGTGAAAGAATTATTGAGCTTGTTGGGCAACGCCAGTGCTGGGTTTGGGTTCTGCTGGTGGCAAGCTTTGTTCCCAGGTGTGTCTGTCCTCCCCTGTACCCCTGCCCTGGCCCAGGGGAGGCTCTTGGCTGCAGTCCCCTCTTCTGACACCTCCCTGCCCTGGGGACGTGTCTGCTGCCCCCAGCCAAGGACACAGGAACCAGCAGGTAGGACCCACTTTTCAGCCTGACAATTTACCCCGCGTGCTGCCGCAGGTGTCACAAACGGCTGGTGGCCGACTGCCACTGCAGCCATGGAGCCCTGACAGCAGCCCTGCCCTCCCTGCAGAAAACACACCTGAGCAGGCAAACCAGCCTGCAGGCTCAGAACCAGGGCACACCAGAGCCTGGACCTGCTGTGTGACATGCAAATGACAGCATTTGTATTTTGTGTGAGCCTTAGTCCAACACTGAGTGTCCAGAACCAAAGGGGAGTTCAGGCTCTTGAAGGTCTGTTATGCTCTCCTCTGCTGCAGTGAATTCAGCATTTCTCCAGTGCCTGAGGATCAGGCAATCAGAAACTTAGTTACTTGCCCAAATATTCTTATTTTTACCGTGTTTGTTTATGCTGCAGTATTCTCAAAATGCACAAATTCATGTTCACTTTGAGCCAAGCAAGAACTGCTTATCTCCTCTCTGCATCCTGCTTCCCAAAGGACCCACAGCCCTTTCACCAAGCCCTCGTCTGCTTTTGTATGTGGTTTTTGGCCACACAAAGATGCACCTTTTGTCAGTGCCCCTCCATTTGCTGTTGGTAAATTCACAGATGGAGCCATCTCTTCTGAGGGCAGGACCGCATTCCCTGTTGCTGGCCCAGCCTGCACACGCAGCATGGGCAGGATTGTGGGTGGTTTCTGTGTGTTTATATCCTTCCCTGCCTCCTCGGGCTCCCGAGTACGGCAGCGTCGGTGCTGCGCCAGGCACAGCCCTGTGCCCCACCGCAGGCAAAGCGGGTTTCAGAGAAGGCACCCTCCCTGCCTCTTTCAAACACCCCAAAGCCCCTGGATTCGCATCTTCTCCCCACATCCATGCAAAGCATCACCCCCTGGCAGGATTCCCTTTGCTGACCAAGCCTTCAGGGCAGCCTGCCAAGCACAGGATCAATCCCAGTGCCTCAGACTGAGCTGTGCCTGGAGATGAGGCTTTGCCTGGTGCCAGCCCAAACAGAAAACCTGAACCAGCCAACCGGGTGTCCTCTTCTCATGCACAGCAGATTGAGCTGTGCCAATCCCATCCCTGCTGGGGTTTGCCAGGGTGTGCAGGAAGATGATTTAGCACCTGAACAGACAATGAGGCACTCCTTGGTAGGAGTGAAAAACCTGTAGAAGGTAACAAACAGCAGAGAAGTGAGGAGCTACAGAGGAATTCCATGAGGAATTCCCTGCATTACAGCCTCCCCAGTCTCCCCAGGCTGCATCCCTCTGCACCCTCTGGTGTTTCACACTGGGCCAGTTCCCTCCTGCCACAGCTGTGCACTGAGCACTGGGATCTCACCTCCACCTGGGGAATCTCTCTTCTTTCAGCTGTGCAAAAAGCAGTGATTAGGAGGAAGCAATGGCAGGCTGCAGCAGTCTTACCTTATCCACTCGATCCTTCTGGACCCCATAAGAGCCTCCAAACCCCTTGGCATAGTCTGTACGGAAAAAATGTTGGTTTATAGTATTTTGTATTTTGTGTGCACCTCTGACTTCAGTGTCCTGTGAGCAGTAAAATGAGTTTGTGTGTATTATCTCTGGTTAGTTCCATATGTGATGAGATACAGATAAAGCAAAGGGCTCTGGACAGCCGCTGTTAGGACTCATCCCTCCGTCCTTTCAGCTGAGGGCACAGGAGTACAGGGCTGCAGCTGCCAAACCTGAGTCCAGGGCACCGGGGTGGGAGGCCAGTGACCCCAGCTGAGCAGAGCGTGGCCTTGTTCAGGGAGCCAAGCACCCAAGGCATTCCCGGGATCTGCTCCTCCTCACCGCTCTGTGCTCACTGTACCCACGGCATTCCCGAGATCTGCTCTGTGCTCGCTGTACCCACGGCATTCCCGGGATCTGCTCTGTGCTCGCTGTACCCACGGCATTCCCGGGATCTGCTCTGTGCTTGCTGTACCCACGGCATTCCCGGGATCTGCTCTGCCTCACCGCTCTGTGCTCGCCTGTACAACGAGCCTGTGCTCAGCAATGTCCCTCACAGAGAAAGCACAGCAGGGTCTGGCAGTCCTGATTCAGGGACTCACATCCCACATCCTCCACTGATCCACGCACACACCCACTCTGCCCCCGTGCTCGGGGGTTCGCTGTGTCTCAGCTGCTCTGCAGTGTGCTGGACACATTCTGCTTTCAGCAGCAGGGTCTTTTACTATGAACCACAAGCTCCAGGCCTGTGAGTGCTCCAGGGAAACTGCGACCACCTCTGGCAACATTGCCCGACCTCTTTGGGATGCGTGGGGTTGCACTTCCTCCTGATGGTCCCAGCCAAGGGCATTCTTGTCCTGACGATCCCTCTGGACCCCAAACTTCCCACCAAAGCCCACAGAATAGTCTTCAGTCACAGGGATCCAGATCAGGGCATGGACGAGAACAGACAAGGGAGAGAAGGAGACAAGTGGCAGCAGTGTGAGTTCAGCTGTTCTCACAGGTTTTCCGCGCCCAGGACTTAGAGAAAGACAAGAAACAAGGCCAGATTTCCCCCCTGGTGCTGCAACAACAGCCCTCCCTCCTCCCTGGAAGGTGTCACCTGCTATCAGCACCTGCCTGGGCCTCCCCTGCACCCTTCCTTTGGTGATATGCAGTCTGAGAGATCCCTGTGCCCACAGAACTGTTCAGCTCCTCTTCCTTTAGCCTGAACTCTTTCCAGCAGCCACACACTGTGCAATGGCTTTCCTCACCTGACCCATTCCCAGCACTTCCCTGCAGCTCTTCCACCATCCATGCAGCAGATTGCAAAAGCCATGCACAGTGGCCCACAGTCCCAGTGGCCACAGCCCCCAGCTCCAGCCCTGACACTGCCTGCGTCCCCTCCCTCAGCTGGCTCCCCCAGCTCCTCCAGCTCCCTCAGTTTCCCCCGTTCCCCCAGCTCCCCCAGCTCACCCGGCTGCCGTGGCTCACCTTTCTGAGAGTCATGCTTCTCTGCCTGGCTCTTGTAGTCAAATCCCACGGCTGCTTTGTCCACCTTGTCCCTTTCCACTCCGTAACGGCCACCAAAGCCCTTAGAGTAATCTGAGGTGGTGCATGGAGTCAAAGGCTGCCCCCAGCATGGGGCTGGCGAGGAGAGGATGGGGAGCAGCACTGGGAAGGGCCACCGGGGAGAAGGGACAGCAGCAGGGATTATGGAAAACACCACAGAAAGCGAAGGGTTGGAGGGGACAGAGTGGATGGCAGGGAGCACCACGGAGGAATGGGGGCACAAGGCAAACGTGGGTCAGGGCACCAGGAGACACAGCAGGCCAGGAGGAAAGGAAGCAAACGGATGTGCCAAGGACAGGGGGACCTCTGTCACCCACGAAGGCAAAGCCAAGCAGGACTTGGGCACTGACTGTGGGGCACCACTCCCTCCCCACCTCCAGAGCCAGGATTGCAGCCTGAGGTCTGCCAGCCCTGGGAAAGGGCTGGGAGTGAGTGCACTGAGCCTTGGAAGTACAGGAACGGCAAAAGGGCTTATGTTTGTCTACAAGAATATTGGTTGGTAAATTCACAATTAATGAAGCATAACTGCATGTGATTCATTATTTTAAGATCAACCAAGAATGTCTCAAACCATCTTCTTTCTTTAATAGTTTCCTCTTAAATGAACCTGATTGATTTCTTTCCTTGGTAATGCAGTATTCCTCACATTTACCTGAACCACCAACAGACCATGCCCTCTCATCTTCTCTTGGATGCAGAATATTTAAAATAGCCTTCGTTTCAATTCCTGCACTGTTTGTTGAATTATCTGCAGAATTCTGCAGAAGTGTGGATGCTCTGTAGGGTTTTGTTTCGTTATCCATTGCTGGGCTTTTCCCTTACAGGGCTGCTTTTCCAGCAGTCACTTCTGAGGTGCTGCAGTGCTCGGACTTCTTCTGGAGCCGTTCTGAGAAGGGGCTGGGGAGGCCAGGGAGCTTCAGCCATCGATCACAGGGTGGGGGTGTCTCCTCTGCTCAGCCAGGATGGGGTTCCCACCAAAGCAAAGCAAAGCAAAGCAAAGCACAGAGACGAGCAGGATGTACAGGATGAGGATGGTGACAGGACAGTGGGGAACGGGGCCACAAGGGATGATAGACTGGGAACAGGAATCTGCAACAAGGGACAGGAGACACAGCCACAGCCAACAGCATGGGATAATGGGAGCAGAAGAGAGGCTGGGCAAAGGGTCAAGGGGCCATGTGCCCACAGACTTGCCTTTCTGGGACGAGTGTTTCTCCACCTCACCCTTGTACTCAAAGCCCAGAGCTGACTGGAACAAGAAGGGGAGGACTGTCAACCATCCTGAGGGCCAAGACGGGTCTCAGCCTCTCTCCTCTGGGGTCGGGCTGTTCCCTGCTCCCTGTCCTGTGCTGCAGAACACAGGGGCAAACACCACAGCCCCCAGGACAGACACCACAGCCCCCAGGATGGACACCACAGCCTCTGGACAGAGTTCTGCCCGGACGGGACAGGCCCACCACATCAGTGCACACCAGTTACCTCCACAAGTGCCCCACACGGTGTCACCGGCCACTGCCCTGCACACAGGTGAGCTGGCACATGGCACACCCTGCACTCCCCGAGCTTTGAAAGCTGAGCCACAGCCTGGCGTGCAGCAGGGCTTTAGGGGCAGCACAGGCCACAGGTTCATATTTCAGTGTCCAACACACCTTGTCGGCTCGGTCCCGCTGGACTCCAAACTTGCCACCAAAGCCCTGGGCTGCATCCGTCTGGGAGGAGTGCTTCCCAACATCAGCAACGTACTCGTGTCCTACTGCGCACTGAGGAGAGACAGGGTGACATGAGCATGAGGAGCGACACGGTGACATGAGCATCCATGGGGGACAGACAGAGGCAGCACAGCCGCTTTGCCAGGCTGCCCACACGCTCGCAGCCACAGGGCAACAGATCCAGGCTGACTGTGCCGATGGTGGCCGTGCCCTCCTGTGGCCTTTGCCAGCACCAGCTCTGCTCCGAGGCCTGGGATGTCATCTCACAAACCATCCCCTCTGCCAGCTCACTGAGCAAAGCGTGGGATGCCGAGTACCAGCTGCTCTTCAGTGCTGGTGGAGTTGCATGGTGGATAATCGCAGGGGAAACAAGAGCAAAGTGCAGCTGGGCACACACAGCTGCCAACTCCAGCACAGGTCTGGCACCCATTCCCTGTTTCTGTGTCTGACAGTGAGAGCCAGCAAACCTGGCCACAGGCCAGGCCAGGATCCCGCTCTCCCTGCTGGACGTGCTGTGGCCAGGAGCCACAGACACTCTGTGCCAAAAGGGAACAGCTGTGCTCAGACTGCCTGACCAGACTGAGGGGGTTTTTGTTGAGCAACTTCTTGGCCTTTGTCCGGTTTCACCAGGATGCTGCAAGTGTTCAGCTTCTGCCCCTTCTAAGGAGTGTGTGCAGTTCCTGACTACACCACCTCCGGAGGGAGAGCAGGGAATTTTTCAGGACAGTCTGCTTCTCACCCTGCCATCCTGGTACCGTTCAATCCCACAGTGACCGCACCTACTGAGCTCTGCTGCAATCTAATCATCTCACTTCTGAAAAAGAACGATTAAATGCTGAAACGCACAGGGAGAAGCGTGATGATAATGATTATCACAAAACAGATCTGATGTCTAGGGCTGTATCTCCGGGATGTAATGCAGACTATGAGGAGGGAATTATTACACGTTAGTTCTCCAAGCACAAGCAGGGAGGCAGCAGATGCAATTGTTACACAGCAGGCTTGAACAGCCACAGAAATTCCCTCATAGCTA
The DNA here is from genome assembly GCA_013400735.1 of Pomatostomus ruficeps. NCBI lineage: Eukaryota > Metazoa > Chordata > Aves > Passeriformes > Timaliidae > Pomatostomus > Pomatostomus ruficeps. The sequence goes on from VYZT01000006.1 coordinate 12,613, forward strand.
AGAGGAGCATTGCAAAGAAGTTGTAGAGATGAGCTATACAAATGAATTCAAACAGATCCTGGAGACGCATTAGGGGCTATTGGGCACGTGTGAATCTGTGCAGCCAAGCAAACTCTCCATTCTCTCCCTTCAGGGTCGGGCCAGAGAACAGGGATGCCCCTCCCTTTGTGAGAAAAGCACTTTTCCACTGAGGGTGGGGAAGCCTTCCACAGCTGTTACCTTATCCATTCGGTCTCGCTCCGTTCCAAATTTGCCCCCGTAGCCATAGGACGCCTTGGGGCCAGACTCCAGCTCCTTCTTCTTGATGACCTCGTGTTCCTCTGACACCTTGTTCCTCAGCTGGTGGATGCTGGAGACAGAGACAGGGCAGGGCACTGTGGGGTTCTGCAGAGCCAGGCAGCTGGCTGGAGCATCCCTGTGCCCTGGACCAGCCCCAACCCAGCGCACAGCCGGACACACACCCGGGAGCAGCGGACACCGAGCGCCGGCGCTGCGCTCCCGGGGTGCGAACCGGCCCGTGCGCGGCCGCTCCTGCTCCGGCGGGGCCGGTCCCGCACCGGCACGGCTCGTTCTGTCCCCGCAGGGCCCGTCCCCATCCCAGCAGGGCTCGTTCTGTCCCCTCCAGGACTCGTTCTGTCCCCGCAGGGCCGGTCCCCACGTCCCCCGGTCCCGGTTCCCCCGCCGCACTCACTCGATGTGCCCGGCGCGCCCGGAGCCCTCGATGGTTTTGGCTCCCCAGCGCTGCTCCCGCTCGGAGATGTCGTTCTGCGGGGAGAACCGCGCCCGTCAGCGCCCAGCACAGCCCAGGGCTCCCGGCCGGGCAGGGCCGAGGTCTCCGACCCTCTCCGCAGAGCCGAGCGGGCACCAGCGATCTGCAGAATTCACTGTTCGGGAAAATGCTGGAGAAACCGCAGAGTTCTCAGCCCTCGGGCTTGGCTACCACGGCCTTGGTTTGTAGCTTTGTGGAAGGTCTGAACATACATTCGATAAAGTGAAGCATCAATAAAGTCTTTCCTAATATACAGTAAAGCTGAAAATATCTCTATATTAAATAGAATGAAAAAATTAATACAAAGTCTTATTTTGTTCATGTTTAGTTTGAATGCTTCCACAAATAGAAAAAATTAAGTAAGAAAAAAGGTAGACTGTGTAGATTTTTCCTAAAACATTAATAACTTGAAACTAAGAGAAAGGAATTTGCTTTTCTGTCCCAAACTAGAATTTCTTAGTGGAAATAATTAGGCAAGACTGAATCTCAAAAACACTCTTATCTAACAGGAGAGGCTTATTAGGAAGGCAATAGAGAACCAAATGGAAAATGAAAATCATGGCCCTGTATGAATGCAGAGGGTTCCCCAGGCTGAGCGCTTCTGCTCTCTCACCAGCTCACTTAGAGTTGGACTAGATAAAAATAGGAGTGTAAGAGGCACAGAGCTGCACATGCACAAGTTGACTGTAAATAGAGTAGGATTTTCCATCTGGAAAAAAGATAAATGAGGGAAATCCTGGATCCTGTACAGTTACAAACAGTGCAGGACAGAGAAAATGTAAGTGCTCGCTGTGTCCTGTAACTCATGTTTTGGGGAGGACAGGGGAAGTCAGCAGGGAGCAGGTTTAAGAAACTCTGCATATTCTGTACTCCTTCAGTGCCATTACTTGTGGTCAGACAGGGGCAGTGCAGTGATGCAGGAGGTTGTGGAGACTAAAGCTGGAGATGTGTCAGCAGTGGCTCCGAGGGGTGACCTGACAGTACCTGCGAGGAGCGGATGGAACTCGGCTGATCCTGCCCTGGCAGTGGTGCAGCCGTGCCCAGCCGAGCAGCAAGTGCCCAGGGCCAGGAGCTCTTCACACCACCAGTACAACAGTTACCACCCCAGGTACTCACCACGAAATCAGGGTCTGTGTCCCAGTCGTCCCCCTGAGCCTCCACCTTCACCGACACGTTGTGTCCCACGACTGCTTTCCACATCTGCACAACAAGGACGTGGTGTCACCCAGGGTGGCCTCGTGTGGCTCACACCCAGTCACAGCAGAGCCTGGGCTGGGAGGGGCCCTTGCAGGCCACCTGTCCTCACACATCTGTCCCTCATGCAGCACAGGGCACCCCAAAACAGCTGCTCCTGAGCCCCAGAACATCTCACAGCAAAACACACCGGGAGTGTAGGTGTAACCCTCAGCCTTTGTGCCCCCTGACTCCACAGTTAGAGCACACACCTTACTATAATGTAAATATAATCTGGCATCCAATTACCAGATTCTGCTTTTCCGACACATTAATTTCCTGAGCTGTGGGAGGCTGTTCCCTGCGTTAACCCCACTGTTAGCACAGTCGCACACACCACTGTGGCCTGCTCCAACACTGCGACACTGCTGCTGGAGCTGAGGGGGACTCCTCAAGCCTCTTGTGTGTTTTTCAACCTTTTAATCCCTGCCCAGCAGCCTAGAGAAGGGTCAGAGCAAGGCTGGATAGTGGTGTGACAGAGCTTGTGACAGAGCTGGTGCTGTGTGGTGCTCGTGTCTGTCAGGTGGGGAAAATGGGAATTGGGGCTAAAAGCACTGAGGGTATAGGGCTAAACTGGCTGAGGCTTTGGTGGAACCGCTCCTGCAGGCCTAGAGGAAGAGATGGGCTCAGGAAGAGGAAGTTAAAAGTAATGTGAAATCTAAAACCCCTGTGTTCCATTTTCAAGGTGACCGTGAAAAAAACATGATGAAAAAGCCCCCCCCAAACAATGGAGTTTTTACAAAATGAGAGAGACAGAAAAGATGAGTTGGCTGTTGCTGCACCCCAGAGCAATCACTCTCACCAGAGCCCCATCCCTTCATATCCCACCTCTTTTCCTGCCTGCAGTGCTGAGGAACTGCAGGTTGTTCTCTGTGTCGCCCAAAGTGGTGAAGAGAGAAAGACAGAGGAGAACGTGCAGGAAAGACTGAGCTGAGCCCTGTTCTCCATCACACCAAACTGCGACAAATCAACAGGAAGGAAGAGACCTCCTGCGTGCCGGATCCTCAGCGAACAGCAGCTTTCACCACGCGCTGCTCGGCTGCGCCAACCCCTCACTCCCCAGGCTGTGTGGGAGCCTCAAACAGCCCTGAGCCTTGGGGCAGCTGCCCTCTGCGCAAGCAGAATGTTTATGCAGAGTAATTAATTCTCTGTTTGTGCTAAGTAATTAACTGCCCCACACCAAAAGCTGTTCAAGTGAATAACCTCGTTGTTCAGTGCACTGCTCAGTCTCAAGTTATCCTTTCCAGAGAACCAGCACTGTGAGACCAGGGAGCGAAGAGAGCAGAAACCAAATGAGCGCAGCAGAGATGAGTCTTTCTTTTGTTAAACAAAGGCCAGGCAGTCAGCTAAGGGAGAAGATGAAGGGCTAAGGCAGATATGCCATGAGGAGCTCGCTCTAGGCCTTCTCCAGGTGCCTCAGGACCACAGCAGGACTGTGACATTCCCCAGTGACAGCAATCCGGTGCCAAACTGAACACAGCTGATTGCAATTAGAAGCAGGGGAAGCAGGACGGCTCACATGGACACCACAGCCCAGTCTCACACCACCTTTCTTCCCCTTTTCCCCTCCGTCATTTATTGGCGTCTCTCACACCAAAAGTTTTTAAAGTTCATTGCTCATTTTTGTAAAGTATAAACCAGCAGTAATAATCAGCTAGCACAGGGCTGCTAATCAGCAGGGCCATTGATCTGAGCTCAAATAACATGGTTCAAGGTTTTAAATGCTGCTGTGAATGATTCTTGACCACCCATTCTCCCAGGCCACCTGCCACGCATGGTGGGAACCATGACAAACCAGAGACTGCAATGGCATCACGAGGCTCTGGACACGGTCTCTGTGAGGAATATCAGCCAGGGTAGCATCTCAACGCTTATTTTGTCCCACTTTCCACTGGGAAAACATCCACCACAGCACAAATACAGGGCTACCACACAGCACAGTCGAGCTGGTAGATTTGGAAATGTGGTTCTTTAGAGCCTCAAACACAAAAACAACAACGATGACAGGACAGCAGTGTGAGAAGCAAACGCTGAGCATTGTCCAATTAAAGATGCTTGGTCAGGAATGAGTTCTCTTTGCCCACCAAACACTACACTTTTTTGTAGTCATTTCTCGCTTTCCACTCCCAAAACGCACTCCAGTTTTCTTACCTTTAAAGGCTCACCGGTTCCTGCTGGCAAACTTGCTGCTTTTTGCTCAGGCACCTGCTGCCAGCGACAGCTTTGGGCCTGCGTCTGCTCCGAGTTCCTGTTTTAATTTCAGCTCTTTTCACTTCCTGCATCCCAGCCCCCAGCTCTGTTCAAGTCATGAGTCCCAGAGCCGGCCCCAGTGCTGCAGTTCCCCTGCAGGCTCCCTCTGCTCTGAGACACCCCCGCGGAGCAGACCCTGCGCTTCCCCCATCAGCACAGCGGATCCCATCGGGTCCCAGCACACATTGTGTTTTAAAGAAGACTCTCAGGCGGGTGGAAAAAACAAAGTTCTGGTGGAGGCACAAATCCTGGAGCCAGGTATTGATGACTTGAGCAGGCCTTGTACTTTCAATATCTCTCCCCATTATTTGGAAGACTGAGGAGAACGTTAACTGTGCTCCTGAACCTTTTCCCGTTTGCTCAGGGCCCTGCAAACTCCTTTGATCAACCTTGGACTCCCTGTTGCAACATCACCAGAACCCACATGAAAGAACCAGAGTGGGCGCACTGAACTCAGTCAGTTGTCTGGTGACGTCCCTGTTTCAGGCTCCCGGGAGGCAGAAAACTCTCCTGAAAGGAGTCGAGCACATGGGGGCTTCCACTCTGCTCAGGGTGACTCCCCTGTGACTGCACCCCTCTGCTGTTTCTCCTCAGCACTGGCCCCAGTGCAGCTCTCATCATGAGAGCTGGGGTGATCTGCCCCCGGTGAGGGCACCTGCATCGGTTCCTTCTCTTCTGCCTCATCCTGCGCTTTGTCTGCCATTCCCAGACCCTCACACCTGTCCTGTAAGGGGAGCTGAGAGGGTCAGAAGGGTTCCCCTTGGAGCTCCGTGCAGTAACTTGTATCCACTCCTCCCTATCCCATGATGTTGCCTCCCTTGCAGCACAAAACCAGACCCTGTCAGCCTCAGTGGTGCTGCTGGATTGAGTGAGTGTCCCAGGGATGACAGAGCACGACTTCGTTGGTTCATCTCCTTGACAGATCAAAAATCAAGGCAGGACAGGTCCATTGGAGAAGAAACAAAATGTTGAAATGTTTCAGACAGGAAACATCAGCTAAAAGGCCCCATCTTTCATCAGGTCAAACCGCAAAGCTGTTCAGTCAGACTGTGCTTAGCAGACCGGGAGTTCCTTTTGAGGTTTTATTCCTACACTTAATCTAAGCTGTAACTGTTCCATCTGCAGGTATAAAACTGGGTTGGAATGGACCTTAAAATCATTAGTTGTACGCACCCCTGCCATGAGACATTGCCTATTCAAGTGCTATTTCCTTCTTTTGTCAGCTGAAAAGGCTGAGCAAGAGGTGAGATAGGGAAAAAAGGTCATCACATCGGCATAAAGAAACAGAGCTTCTGCAACCACCACACAGGCAGCGCACACACGAGACCTGCAGTCCCAGCGTGTCCCACACAAGGTGTGGTGGCACAGCAGCACTACACCCTCCAACCGGACAGGTACATGACAACATCACACAAATTCCATCTGAAAAATAAACTTTATTGTACATACAGGAGCTCGTAGCCCAGGAAGCTATAGACAAACTATTTGGTCACTGAGTTTTACGTAGTTAGAGGAAGTTCACACTGATAGTCATGGACAGTGCACAAGAGGATCTGTAGTGCCAGTGCTCTGGACCTGCCAGAGATCCATCTGGTTTAGTGAAATCAATCCATCCTCAAACAGGCTCTCTGCACTGGCTAGAGCAGCTTAATTTACCAGCAGTATCAAAAGAACCACCCCTTTCCCATGGGAAAAATGTGACTATTAACACTCTACTGAGAGGCAGATAGGATTCTCCTGGCCAGGACTCTGAATGAAACAACCACTCAGGATCTGATAGCGAACGCGACTGAACTTCCTTTGCATTCAAAGTTCTCCTTTTGGAAGAGGGCAGTCTCAAATTCAGGAGGTCTTTAGAAAACATGTGGAAATACATCTATATTCTCTTACATCCCAAAAGATCCAGTCCATTTGCATCATTTGATTTGGGTCCAAACATGCCCAAACACCAGCACCAGCTTTCTACACCAGAGATACCAGGAGGCTTCAGAACTCTGGCTCCTTCCTCAGCACAGGGGAGAGAGTTTATTTCTGGAGTTTCCACCTTTGCTTTGGGCCCACACAGCACATTTTGGACCCCTTCAACACAGCCCATGCAGGCTCAGTCTCGTGAATCAGGTTCAGTGATGAGAAGGCAGGAGCAGGGCTGCTCTCATTTGCAGAGCTAAGGCAGCACCTTCCATCATGAGAGGTGCACAAATGATACAAATAGGAGGATTTTTAACTTAACAGCTAAAAAGTTTCATGTTTCCCATTCCTTTTAAATAACTCAATTACTGGCATTATTTTACAGGGCAGACATGACTGATTTTAAATGGAATGCTCACCATGACCAGATATACTAATTTTGCCCCTTCTTCAATAGGAGATGCAGCTGAGCAGAAAACATGATTTTAAGATTCCCTTTCTGTAAAGTGCCCATAACTTCCTTAGGATATGCATTTCAGACAGCTCTGGGCCACGGAGCAAATCTAAAGGGTGGAATAAAGGGATGACAGTGTTTTTCCTTACATCCAGCTACAGGGTTCCCCCAACCCCACTCACGGATTCAGCCTAAGAGGGGGAAGATTCTGCAGTTTTGGAAGTACTGAAGTACTGCAGCAACTCAAGAGTATTTTGTTATTCCTACTGCAGCACCATACTACCTAAAATGAGCGGTGCTACTTTCAGGTACAGGAACAGATGCTGTCCTTGAGGCTTGCAGCACAACCCTGGCTCAGAGAATGAACCACTCGTGTGGGAACAGCGAGGGAATGGCAGATCTCCTGGGAGAGTTCCCCAGCACCAGCACCGACTCTGACAGCAGCACCCAGGTGCTGAGTGAAGCGGCTGCTGCGGGGCTGGTTTGGGGAAGGAGGCAGCCGGGAGAAGCGCTGCCCCGCTACAAGGGCATGCAGGCCCTCGGTGCACAGGGCTGAGGATCGGTAGAGGCTGTCACTCCTGTTCACAGGTGGCCTGTGAAGCACAGGAAGAGCAGGACATGGAGAGCAAGCTGATACACGGCCACCAGCAGAGGCAGGCGGGTCCGGGAGCGGAAGAGAGAGCGTAACAGGCGCCGTAGTCCCAGAGTATTCCGAGCCTGGAAGAGTAAAGAGAGAGCAGTCACCACAAGGAATGGCTGTGTCCCCAGCTGCCTCCATCCACAGCTCTCCAGACCATGGAGATATGTTTATTTAAGATAATGAGCATAAACCTTCCCCGAATCATCCCACTGTCAGATCCTAACACTAGTACAATCCTTGTGAAATATTCCCCTTCCCTTGCTCTCCAGGTTTTCCATGAACCAGCCCATCCACCTCTGTCTCCACCTCGGCGAGAGCAGAAAAACTACAGAGTCCCTGACCGATTTATGTGTGACTGCAGAGGGATTTAACTGCTGTAGGGTCACAGTTTCTTGAATCAGCCAGAGCTCACACGATTGACAGCTGTGAATGTTAAATTCTTACTCTGCTGGAATTATTATCCATGGAGTCGATCAGCAAGGACTGCTCGTGGCCTGGAGTCATATCAATGCTGGCACTTACGGAAGATGCCCACTCACTGGACTGCAACCTGCCAGAACAAACATGAAATAAATTCAGTTTCTTATTACGATGCCCCAAATCAACACTGTAATCAAGCTTAGGAAAGAAGGTATTTCTCCAAAAAGGAATCAGTCCCTGCAAGAAAGCCCTGGCTTCACTTGCCAAGAGCTGTTCCATTTGTGCAGGTGTCGCGCCTCCTGAGCTCACACTGAGCAAAAGAACAGGGTAACCCAACAAGCAGGAGTCCTTCTTCCTTTCGAGTGAAATTTCACAGTGTGACTCGAAAGAAGCCAGGGCAGATGATACACCTGTATGTTTTAAATTCTGTGAAACTATTTTGGAAGCCAGCTCTGGCTGCAATAGTGCACGGTAGTTGTCTCCATGCCCCCAGTGCCATTTGACACAAGGATGTGACGAAGTGCAGATGAAAGACAGAGCCAGAAGCACCACGTTTCTGTGGTGATGGTGTTTGTTTGCTCAGGCTGCCTCACCCCCTGATCTGATCCTGTGCTGCAAAAAGCGCCTCCTCTGCAGCAAGGCGACGGTCCCGTTCCTCCTCCAGCTGCTCCTCCAAATACTTCATGTCCTGCTTTGTGCTGCTGTGCAAATGTTCTGTTTCAGACAACCTGTCAGAAAATAACAACACATATGACAAAAAAGCCATAAGTCATGGACTATCGTGTTTCTATTGTATTCACTGATGCAGACTCACATTACCGCCCTGCTCACAAGGGAGACTTAGTCATCTTTATTATATTTAAACTACTTGGAAAACATGAGAGAAGATAAATCTCTTGAAGCTTCTCTTTCACATCAGGAAGGAGTTCCTTGGCTCTGTCATCCATGGCTCTACCTTCTGAAAATTATTTTGAAAGGCTGTGAGGAATCATGTGCTAGATCTTAGTTTCAGACGGTTACAAGGAATCCTGTGCTACATCTCAATTCCAGACACTCTCAGGCTACAACCCTGAGACCAGGACCACGGATGTACTTCAGCAGCTACTGAGGACTCAGCCCACCAGATCCAAGCTGCTGGTTTGGCTGGCTTTGCTGCTGCACGTTGTCACTGCGGTCTTTGGAAGCTCTGATCCAAAGAGACAGCTAAGGACAGCTGCTAAGTGCATACGACAGTTCCTCCGCATGCACAGGATCCTAGTGGGGGACTGAGTTTTCCCAACACACTGGTACAGGGTAAAAGCAACAAGCTCATCACTGCCCTCAAGACCTCCGTCAGGACCAACATGCCCACCCCCGTTTTCTCAGACTTCCTTTACCTCAGCTGCAGCTCCTGCAGTTCAGGTGTGTAACTGCCTCTCTGCGCCTCATTCTTTTCTTGGGGTGCTCCTGGAGCAGCGTCTGTCGCAAACAGCTCCTGAAAGAACACAGGGATGCACTGCAGACTGCACTGAATGGAGAGGACACATGGACACTACGATGCTGGACAGCAGAGTCACTTGAAAGAAGCTTTCCCTGCTGTGCACCAAGCCCAACCCCCTTACCATGCTCTTGTCTGCAGCCTGCAGCTCCTGGAGCTGCCTCTCGAGCACCAGGCAGCGGTTCAGGACCCCGCTGTAGTGCTGATGGCTCTCACAGACGCTCCGACTGCTCCCACGCAGCTGGAGGGAGAGGGCATTTTTCTCCTCAAAGACCTGAGATAGCTGAGAAAAGAACACAACTGGCAACCAAAGAAATTGATTTTGTGAAAGCAAAATTGTTCTCTGTCTAACTGAGGGTAAGAATTCTCCTGAGAACATGTAAGTGCCACACTGCCCATCACTAAGGTCCAGAGACCTGTGACAATCTCCAAGAGTAGCTTGTGGCAAAGGTTTCTGGAACAGGAGTCTCAAAACATCAAAGAGATGTACAGAATACCACACATCCAGAACAAGATTTCTAAACTGCTGACATTGACCTAAACCTTTCAGGAATATCATCAGTAAATTATGATTTTACATTTTCACTGTCTCCTTGAACACAACTGTCTTTCTGAAGATGGGTAAGCTCTGGCTCTTCCATTTCAGTGTGGGAACTGACTGATTGTGATTCTGCACTGAAAGGCAGGAAGTGTTTCAAGCTGGCAGGCAGAAGTGAAGATGACAAGCTTGCCTTCCCAAGGAGGGACTTCAACTTCTTTTCCCCACTGTCCCCTCCACCTGTCCTCTCTCACTTCTTTCTTTCCTCCCCGGTCCTCCTTCCTCCTCCTTTCTCCCTTTGGTCACCTCAGAGAAAGGGCACTAAATTTCAGCAGCAGCAAAGCTGCTGATTGAGACCCTGTCACTGAGCCTGCTGGGTGGGATCTGCGTGGGGCCTGGGTGTCCCCCTGGTCCATCCAGAGCAGCTGCCCACCCACGGCCTCTCTCTGCAGTGCTCTGACTCACCCCAGGTACTCACTGAGGGGAGCGCTGTGGGAGATGCTCTGACTCACCAGGTACTCACTGAGGAGAGCGGTGCGGGAGATGTTTGACTCACCCCAGGTACTCACTGAGGTGCGGGAAATGCTCTGACTCACCCCAGGTACTCACTGAGGGGAGCGGTGCGGGAGATGTTTGACTCACCCCAGGTACTCACTGAGGTGCGGGAAATGCTCTGACTCACCCCAGGTACTCACTGAGGGGAGCGCTGTGGGAGATGCTCTGACTCACCAGGTACTCACTGAGGGGAGCGGTGCGGGAGATGTTTGACTCACCCCAGGTACTCACTGAGGTGCGGGAAATGCTCTGACTCACCCCAGGTACTCACTGAGGGGAGCGCTGTGGGAGATGCTCTGACTCACCAGGTACTCACTGAGGGGAGCGGTGCGGGAGATGTTTGACTCACCCCAGGTACTCACTGAGGTGCGGGAAATGCTCTGACTCACCCCAGGTACTCACTGAGGGGAGCGCTGTGGGAGATGCTCTGACTCACCAGGTACTCACTGAGGGGAGCGGTGCGGGAGATGTTTGACTCACCCCAGGTACTCACTGAGGTGCGGGAAATGCTCTGACTCACCCCAGGTACTCACTGAGGGGAGCGGTGCGGGAGATGTTTGACTCACCCCAGGTACTCACTGAGGTGCGGGAAATGCTCTGACTCACCCCAGGTACTCACTGAGGGGAGCGCTGTGGGAGATGCTCTGACTCACCAGGTACTCACTGAGGGGAGCGGTGCGGGAGATGTTTGACTCACCCCAGGTACTCACTGAGGTGCGGGAAATGCTCTGACTCACCCCAGGTACTCACTGAGGGGAGCGCTGTGGGAGATGCTCTGACTCACCAGGTACTCACTGAGGGGAGCGCTGTGGGAGATGCTCTGACTCACCAGGTACTCACTGAGGGGAGCGCTGTGGGAGATGCTCTGACTCACCAGGTACTCACTGAGGGGAGCGCTGTGGGAGATGCTCTGACTCACCAGGTACTCACTGAGGAGAGCGGTGCGGGAGATGTTTGACTCACCCCAGGTACTCACTGAGGTGCGGGAAATGCTCTGACTCACCCCAGGTACTCACTGAGGGGAGCGGTGCGGGAGATGCTCTGACTCACCAGGTACTCACTGAGGTGCAGGAGATGCTCTGACTCACCCCAGGTACTCACTGAGGGGAGCGGTGCGGGAGATGCTCTGACTCACCAGGTACTCACTGAGGTGCAGGAGATGCTCTGACTCACCCCAGGTACTCACTGAGGGGAGCGGTGCGGGAGATGCTCTGACTCACCAGGTACTCACTGAGGTGCAGGAGATGCTCTGACTCACCCCAGGTACTCACTGAGGGGAGCGGTGCGGGAGATGCTCTGACTCACCAGGTACTCACTGAGGTGCAGGAGATGCTCTGACTCACCCCAGGTACTCACTGAGGGGAGCGGTGCGGGAGATGCTCTGACTCACCAGGTACTCACTGAGGTGCAGGAGATGCTCTGACTCACCCCAGGTACTCACTGAGGGGAGCGGTGCGGGAGATGCTCTGACTCACCAGGTACTCACTGAGGTGCAGGAGATGCTCTGACTCACCCCAGGTACTCACTGAGGGGAGCGGTGCGGGAGATGCTCTGACTCACCAGGTACTCACTGAGGTGCGGGAGATGCTCTGACTGACCCCAGGTACTCACTGAGGGGAGCGGTGCGGGAGATGCTCTGACTGACCCCAGGTACTCACTGAGGGGAGCGGTGCGGGAGATGCTCTGACTCACCCCAGGTACTCACTGAGGGGAGCGGTGCGGGAGATGCTCTGACTCACCAGGTACTCACTGAGGAGAGCGGTGTGGGAGATGCAGGGTGGGCTCTGTGCAAGCCCCGTTCAGCACAGTGAACCCATCGGTCTGATTCTTACACTGCTTTTCGAGAGATAATTTCTGATTTTGTGTTACTTCACCAAATGTCCACAAGGACAGTTCATTCCTGCTTCCTGAGCCCTATTCCAGCCTAACCCTCCCCACATTCCTGACTGCAAGTGTAAGACATGTATCAGTACCTTGCTGTTTAACTGCTGAATTCTGAGCTCCTTCTGGTGCAGTTCTTTCAGACTGTCATTCAGCTGGGCCTGCAGATGTTTCATCTCTGTTTCTAGGCTTGAGAAGTCCCCTTTCAGGACTTCTGGAGAAATCTGCTAAGGACAGAACAATGAAAAATACACTGCATGTGTGACAACTCACTCTTGTGCTAGTCCTCTCTTTTCAGTATTCCACAGTCAAACCCAGCATTATTCCTAGACCTGGAACTTGATCTGCTCAGGCAAAAGAACAAAATGGGGAATAAACAGAAATATCCTAAGAGCCATCTGAAAATCCAAACAGTTAGGAAAGATCACCAAACTTGCACATATGATGGGTCCTTCTCAAAAGTTGTCTTAAAACTGTTTACAATACAGGAAGAAAAAAAAAGGCACGTGAATGAGAAAAGAAAAAACAAAAACCCGAAGCAATGTCCACGCTGCTCTAGTCAACAAAGACCAGAAGGCCAGCACTGAAGAATCCTCCTGGAAAGCATCACATGAACATTGTTTGAGCTTTTTCTTTGCATATGTGCATGGGTGTATCAAAGGGATAAGGGAGATTGCCCACCCCCTCCACTGACATAAACCACTGGAACGCTGCAGACATGGCTGGGAGAGCTCTCTCTTGGCTCTGATGCTCTGCACTGTGCAGGCTGCCTTCCCCAGACAAGCAAAATACCAAACATATTCCACTCCACTTTTGGGACTGTATACAGGGGGAATAAGAGAGCAGGTGCAGCAGGGATCTACAATCCTGGCTCAAGCCTCAGCCTCTCTGGGCTTGAGCCAGGATTGTAGATCCCTGTTACAGTAAAAACAGCAAGAAAAATTCAATAGTAAACTTAAAAATTGAGATGTGACACTAAAATGAGAACGAAGCCAGAAAATCTTAGATTCAAAGACAGTTCAAGAGGGCAACTCTAAACCAGCCAGAACACACACCTGAGAAGTTCCATGCTGCTCCAAAATCCCCAAGGTGCCTAGGAAGCCCTGTCTCTTTTACCCTCTTTCTTGAAACACTGGAAACCAGAGATTTAAGGAAGAGCACTTAGGGGTATGCCTTCATTTCTAAAACTCTCAGTGATGCAAGTCAGACTGTTGGTATTGTCTTCAGAGGCCTCACAACCACATCCAGTACTGCAGCAGGAGCTGGATATGGGCAACACACACTTTTCTGGCTGAGTTTCAAGCCTCACATTTCCATGAAGGAAAGGATCTGAATCTTTCCACTCACCTTGCTTTGGTGCTGCTCCTCTGCGGTTTGAGACTTGCTGAAGGGCAGCCTCATTTCCTGTGTGATCCTTTGTAAGTGGCTCAGCTGCCTGTCCTTCTCTGCCATGGCCATCAGGTACTGCTCCTTCATGCTGCTGCTCTGCTTTTCCCAGGTGGTCTTCTCCTGTCTGCCCAGCACAAAACAGGGAAATTACCAGGAAGTCACCAGTATCACTTCTGATGTCCAGGTATCCAGCTAAGAATGAGCCAAGGGTGATTCAATCACCACCCCACGCTAGATGTGCAGTTTTTTAACCCAGCCAAGCCAGAACCACCCATTTAAGTACAGGAACCTTAAAAGCAGGTTTAAGGAAGTTTTCTGTATTTGGTTGAACCCTTCAGATTGTTCCATGCTCACATGTTTTGTGTTCCTGGACATTGTTCTGACCTCACCGTACAGAGTTTTGTCAAGGAAGGCACTGGCAATGCCACTCGTCCCCATAACAATTTCTCTGCACGGTCACAAGGGCACCAGACCCACAGTACTGATCCCACCACACCAACCTGTGGCCTTCACTTCATGTACAGCGTAAAAGCCACACAGGAAATGAATCTCCTGTTCTTTTGTCAGGATAAATAAAATTTGTAAGATGCTTCAAACCTTACAAGATCAGAAGTGTTAGTTTGAGGGTCAGATTGTGGTCAGGGGGAAGGGAGAGAACTGCAAGTTTTTATATCACTCTGGACAAAGATAAGCCATAGACCTTTCCACAGAGGAAATCCCACCCTTTTCATTCCAGCCTCAGGCATTCTTAAATGGATCTCTGGAATACCTGAAAGCATTTTCCCCTGTTTTCAGAACAGAGCATATTTGTCTGACTACACCTTTGCATCACCAGCGAGGCAGGGAGCAGACAGACAGCTCACCTGAGCTGCTGGAGCTCCTGCTGGTACGCAGCTCCTTCCTGCTTCAGCTGTTCTTGCAGACGGAGCTGTTTGTCTGCCTCTTGCTCCCGCTCCTGCAGCTGTGCCTTCAGGCGAGAATTCTCAGCGGCTTCCACCCCAACCAGGATGTATTGCTGCTGCAGGTTCTTCAGCTCTCTCAGCTGGAATTAAAGGGAAACATCAGAGTGTGACAGCTGAGCAAGCATCCAGGTGTATTACTTACAACTGTTTAAGAGCATTTCTCACTGTGGTGTCCGGAGGGAAAAAAGGTCACATTCAGATGACAGAGGAACTAGAAAGGGAATCATTAAATACAGCAGCATACTAAAAACTGCTCAGAAAAAAAACCCTCAGACAATTATATTGTTAATGAGGGCAGTGAGTTTTGAACCCTCCCACGAAGATGTGGCATACATTAACAAAAAGACTCCAGGCTACAAGATTAATTATCCTCTTCAGAGGAAAACCAAGTGACACAGAAGGAGCTGGTTAAGCGTAACTCCTGAAGTTGGCATTCACTGTAAACCAGGAAACTGATGAAGTAAAATCCTTTTGGCTGTCCAGTTCCAGTCAGGCTGTAATTGGAAATAAGCTGTTGTTACACATGCATCACTGCAATTGGTTTTGAAGACAAGGCATGGCTGACTCTGGAGACGTGAAAGTACTAAATGAGTGGCAGTGGGATGTAGAAGAAGATCAGACTTGTCAAAGTCTGTGTTCTGACCAGCAACGAGAACTCTGACCTTGCTGGGCTGCACTGTGCCAGTGACTCTACAAACACAGACACACCCAGTGCGCAGGCAAGGATGTCAAAAGGAACCTGCAATGTCTTGTACCTGCCCTGAAAATCAGCTGCCAAGAGGAGGAGGACACTCAAGCCTTTGCTTCAGTCTCTTCTAGAAATCCAAGGCAACTCAAATGCATGAGCTGGCACAGGTGTGAACTAAGCAGGTTAACAGGGATCTTACATCCATGATTCATATTTTAAACCGAACTAACAGAGAAACCACCCTGGGAAGTTAATGAAATCGCAATGAAATCACAATGAAATCACAATGAAATCACAGCCTCCGTGTCAGAGACAGTAACATAGCTGGCCCACACCAGCTCCACGGGGTCTGATGGAGCATGCCCACAAATGCTGAGGTCATCAGGAGGCAACTCCATTACCTCTGAAAGGTCATGGGGACCCAAGAGGTTCCTGAAGACTGGAAGAAAGCAAATGTCATCCCTACCTACAAGAAGGGCAAGCAAGAGGAACTGGGAACCTGCAGTCTAGTCAGCCTCATCTCCATCCCCGGGAAAGTGAGGGAGCAACTAATTCTGCAAACCTTTTCCAGATACATGAAAAAACAGAGAAGCTGTGGAATATTTACCAATGGAGATATTCAAAACCCAACAGGACATTTCCCAGAGCAACCTATTCCAGCTGACCGTGTTTGTGCAGGGGGGTTGGACTAGGAGATTTCTAAAAGATCTCCAGAAAACCCTTGGAATCTCAACTATTCTGTGATTTTGTGAAGACAATGATCTATGCATCACATGGCAATTACCAGAGCTAAGTGTGCTGAGTTTTAAGACTTGAAGATCCACATCTCCTGTGGTGCTTTAAGTAAGAGCAGGACGAGAGAACAAGGACTCACCACTCTGTCTCTGTCGCTCTGCAAGGAGGACAGTGCCTTCTTCAGGCTCTGCACTTCCAAAGCAGTGGTGGAGGTGCTCCCTTCTGCTCGTTGTTTCACTTCTTCAATCTTACGTGCTTTGTCCAATTCACTCATCAGACGGTCTCGCTCGTTCTGCAGGCTTGCCATAGCCTTGGAGAAAGATTTGACTTGGTTGGAAGAGCCTTCCAGTTCCGAAGACAAATTGAGAAGCTCATCATCTTTAGCTCTGAGCTGCTGATTAAGTTTCTCAATCTGGGCCAAGAGACCTCTTTCATCAACGGCCTTCTGCAGTTCTGTCAGCTCAGACCTCACCGTATCTCGGTCCCTGGCAGTGGAATGTTGCTCCTCTTGCAGCTGAGCCATCTGTGTCTCAAGATTCTGCACTAGACTCTTTTGTTCCTCTAAATCTGCAGAGTATTTCTGTTTCAAAACATGAAGCTCTTCATTGGCCTGGTCTCGGCTATCCTGGAGAGAGCTCATGGACCTCCCGAAAGACTGAATTTGAGCTCTGAGGTCTTTGTTTTCATCTGTGACTGCAAGCAATTTCTGTTCCATTTCCATCAGGTCTCGTGCCAACTCTGCTACTCTCTCTTCTGCTGTCTCTGTTTCGTTCCTCATTATCCCTGCATCATGGTGCAGGTGCTTCAATTCCTTCCGAAGCCTGTCCTCAGCCTCTCCCACTCTCTTGGCTGCATCCCTCTGGACACGTTCTAGCTCCCCCTCAAGTTCTGTTATTCTGTTCTGGGAGATGGAAAGCTCATGATTCAGTTCTTGTAGCTCTTCCTCTCGAGCCTTCAGCTCTGCCTGACACTCCACGATGGGGCTCCCCTCACGCAATGCTGCCATCTCACTCTGCACCTGTGACACAGAGGACACAAGGGATTCAATCTCTTGAGACATCCTGGCTTTATCCTCCCTCAAGGCTTCCGTGTGCTTCCTGAGATCGTCCTGAGCACGCTCAGCCTCTTTCAGCTGTGTTTCCATGGTCGCCTTCTCATTTTCCAGAGCCTGGATCCGCTGAAGCTGCATTGTGAGAAGCTGCTTCTGCTGGGAGTCCTTTATTGAAATCACTTGGTTAAGGTCTTCCCTGTACCGCACCAGCTCTGCATTCAGCTTGGCATTCTCGGAGTTGAGGTCATCCACCTGGCTGTGGAAACTCCTCATTTCTTCCTTGAGCTTGTTGTTTTCAGCAGCAGCCTCTTGAATCAGCTGGTCTTTTTCCAAGATGATAACAAGATGGCGTTCCTCGAGCTGCTTGTAGTCCCTCAGGACGCGGTCTCGGTCATCCTGCAGCGATGACATGGACTTGGTGAAGGAGTCCAGCTGTGCCTTCTGCTGTTTACTTTCTTCTCTGCTCATCTTCATCTTTTCAGTGAGATGATCAAGTTTGTCAAGAAATTTGTTCTTCTCATTTTCCAAGGCTTTTTTATCTTCTTCCTCCTTGCTTAGCCTACACTCCAGCTCTTTCATCTCTTCAGAATGTTGCTGCTGTAATTCAGCTAGAGCAGCCATAACTGCTTCTTCTTTGGCAGACAGCAAACTCATGATCTTTTGATCTTTGGCACTGGTTTCTTCATGCAGCTTATTTGTCAGGTCCTTGGAAGCCTGCAGATCAGCTTCAAGCTGTTCACAGTTGAGTTTAAAATTCTGGATACTGGTCTCTTGTTGCTTGACCACAGTCCCCAGCTCTTCCCTGGCCAGCTCACATTTGGTGAAGGAATTCTGTAAGTCGGCAAGCTGGTCTCTCAGGCTGCTGATTTTTGACTCCAGTTCCTGCTTTTCATCCTGAGACTTGCTGTACAGTTCCTGAGACTCCTCAAGCCGAGCCGAAAGCTCTTTTTTTTCCTCCTGCAACATTTCACATGTCTTTTGATGTTGCTGAATCTCCTTCCTGCAGTCAGCCTCCCAGTCCTTCTTGTTGCTTTCCAGCCTGAAAACAGAAAAGATGAAGTTGGTTAAAAATCCACAAAGTATCTCAGTATCTAAACCCACACTAACACTGTTTTTATACTAATTTATAAAACCTACAGAATATGTTTTACTTAAGGAAAGCAAGCTGGAAATATCCCTCAATTTAAAATTCAAGCTATCTTTTAAAGTTCTGACTGTACTACTGCCTGAAGGGGGTGGTGGCAGGGGAACACATTCTTTTAAAGTTATTCAAGTCAATACTGAAAAAAATGGGGGCAGTTAAACACTCAATGTTATCAACTCCTTTTCATTACATGACTTCTCTCATGCATTGTAGTTAACAATAAAAACAACCCCACGCCAGCCCACAATGAAATTGCCGTTCTGATACCTTTGATGTCCATTTCATGCTCCAGCAAGCAAAGATACAGCACATAAACTTTATAAAACAATTTTACTCATGTAAGAATGGTTTGGTTTTGAATTTTGGAAATACACAGATGTGCATTTTGATATGTTTCCATAGCCCCATCTTCCCTTCAAAATTTATGTTGGGATTAAACTGGAATTGTGTATCCCAGTGCTCTCTTGACCTCTCAGTGCAAGAACTCCATGCAAAAGAAATTAATTAATCTGAAATTTGAAAGACTCTAGAGAGTAATCAGATGGTGAGTGCTTGTCACAGAGAACAGATTTAACACAGGTACCCTAATGACAGGAAGGACTATTTTAGAGAGCTGATCACCCTGTGTCCTTGTGCCGACAACAAACACAAAGTAACCTTTTCCTGATAAACCTCCCCTGACACAGCTCATTTACCTGGATATGTGAGTCTGGAGTTCTTCCATGCGCGTGGTCATGTCTCTCACCTGGTCCTTGAGCACATCACAAGCTTCCTCTTTTGAATGTATTTCTTCTTCCTTCTTCTGAATAGTTTCAGTGAATTTCTTCTCCCATGTTTTGGATTCATCTATCACTCTATCCCTATCATCCTGAAGGGAAGACATGCTCCTGGTGAAGGCTGCAAGCTGGGCCAGTGTTTTGTTTAGATTGCCTTCCAGTTGCTTGGCTTCTTGATCCTTTGTCTTCAAGGAGTCCTGTAGATCACCAACTGTTGTTTCCATTTGGTCTTTCTCCCTCTGCAATGCTGCCAGCTTTTCTTCCATGTTTTTGATTTCCTTTGAGTGCTTGTCTTTTTCCTGTTCCAGTCTTCTCTCAAAGTCCTCATCCTTTTTCTTCATTTGAATTTTAATTTTCTCTTTGTTTGTTTGCAACTCTTCTTTCACTTTGACACTCTCAGCTAGCACCCTTGCTGCCTCACTCTGAGTGTCATCCAACACTACTCTGCAAAGAGCAAGCTCTGCCTGGGCTTTCTTGGTGTCCTCAGCTGCTTTAGCTGAAGTTTCTTTGGCTGCTTCTACCTCTTTCTGAGTCTCACTCTGCAGAAATTCCAGAGCTTTAACAGTTCTCTCTAAACTACTGTTCTTTTCCTGGCTTTTAATACAGTCCTTCTGCAGCTGCTTAATCTCCTGCTGTTTCTGTTTCAGCAGTTCTTGAAGCTCCTTTATATGTGTGCTGCTTTCTCCTCTCCAGCTGCATTTTAGCTTTTCTACAAATTCCTTTTCCTTTTCTGAACTTGCTTTGCTTTTCTCCTTTGCCATCTGACTTTTCTCCTCCTCCAGTTCGTGCATCATTCTCTGCAGACTCTGAAGCTCATGTTTCAGTTGATCATTTTTGATTTGGAAGTCTGTGGCATCTTGCTGATAGTTTCCAATACTCCCATTGAGTTCTGCCAGCTGATTCATGAGCCTTTCTTCCAAGTCATCCTTCTCAGCCTCTAGAGCCTCCTTCAGCGCTGTCACTCTGACCAGATCGTCTTTGGCTTTTTGGACTGTTTGCTCCATCTCTGCTACTGTAGCCTGCAGAGCATTCACTTCATGGACTTTCTCTTCTACTTGGTGCTCTAAAGCCCTTTTCTCATCTGCTAAAGTCTCGACACACATGCGGATGTCACCCAGCTGTTGCTCTGAAGCCCTTCTGTTATCTTCCAGCTCTGCGATTCGCTTGCTGAGCTCAGCTATTTGCTGTCTGTAGACACTGGGATCCTCACAAGGTCTGTCACTTTCAAATGCCTCTTGTTCCCCCTCTGCAGCAGGAGGCTCTGGCTTAAAAGTTGTGTCCCCTTGATTTTCAGGCCTTTCCATTGGTGGTGGTGCGGCAACTGCCTCGTTTGTTTCTTCCCCTGCTGTCTTCTGGGCAACATAGCTGTCCACAAGTTCCCTGCTTTCCTTCAGCTTAGATTCTGTTAACTGCAAAAGACACTTCAAGTCCGTGATCTCTTGATTAAGAGACTCCTTTTCAGCCTTTACTGTCTCCAGCTGAGTAGAAAGAGACTGGCATTCCCTCCTGGAGCACTCCAGATCTTCTTTCAGGCTAGTGTTTGTAACGGTCTCTTCAGTTCTGTGATGCTCTCCATCTGTAAAATGTATCTCTGCTCTAAGCTTCTCATTCTCCTCCTCTAGTTCCAGGATCTTTTGTTGCTTTGATTTTGCGAATTTTCTCATTTTCTCCTTCATTCCATCAATTTCCTGTCCAGCTTCCTGTAGCTGCTTATCTTTTTCCCCCTTTTCTGCTTCAGCCCTTTTTAGTTGAACGAAAATTTCCTGCTTTTCCTGCCTAACAGTTTCCAACACACGCTGAATTCGCTCAGCCTCGTTACTCACATTCTCGTATGACTGCAGCAGAGTTTCATATTCTCCCTGAAGCTCCTTGTGTTTCTCCTGCCACTCAGAATTCTCAGTGGCTTGAAAGCACTTCAAAGATTCCACCTCCTTCTCCAGCTTCTCTTTCTCTAGAACAGCTTTGTCCAGAGTAAGTGTAAGGTTTTTGCAGACTCCATCAAGGTTCTCATTTTCTCTAAGGACTTTATCAACTTCTGCAATAAGTTTTTCTCGCTCTCCAGTGAGGCATGCTAACTTTTCTGTTAAGGTGTCTGTTTCTTTAACATGGCCACATATTTGGCTTTCCATGTTTGTCAGCTTGACAGAAAGATTGTCAATAGTAGTTTTAGCATTAGCCAGCTCCTCTTTTAGAGATTTGCTCTCCTTTAGTGCCTCTTTTCTAGAGATAAGTGCAGCTTGCAACTTTCTCTGCATTTGATTCTTCTGTTTGGCTGCTTCTGCATTGTCCTCTTGCTTCTGGATTTCCAGCATCTCCGTTTGCAGTCGCTTGCTTTGTTCCTCATGCACCTGAGCCTGAGCTTCCAACTGACTACACAGTCTTTTGATTGAGTCTTCTTTTTCCAGCAATTGTGCCTGCACATTATCGAGAGCTTTGCTTTTCTCCTTTAACTGCTGGTTAAGAAATTCCATTTCTTCATCCTTTTGGTGCACAAGGATTTTCAAGTCTTCCAAACTGGCCTCTCCGGAAGTTTTTCCTTGACTATCCTCCAATTCTGTCTGAACACTTGCTCCCTCAGCTTCCGCTTGGTCAGAGGTTCTCTTCAGCCCTTCTATCTCAGCAAACAACTGTGCTATGTGCTGCTGCAAATCAAAGATCACTTCTGATTTGTGAGCAAGTTCCCTTTGCATATGGCTGATGTTACATTCCAATTCCTCCTTCTCTGTCTGCAGTTTGTCAAGGTGTGTTTTAAACTCTTCCTCAGAAACACCTGCAGCTTGTACAAGCTTGCTATCTGTGGTATCTTCTGCTTCCATGCATGAAGAATCCAGCCTACCTTGACTCCCAAACACACTCTCTGCTGATCCTTTCTGTTCCTGGAGCTGTCTGAGCTGAGCTTGGATGCTCTCCTTCTCTTTGCTTTGCTGATCAAATTGTTCTTGCAGGATGTTGTAATCGTCTTTCTGCTGTTTCAGTTGTTCTCTGTGATGCCTGTCTTTTTCTTGAGCCTTTTTTATGGTGTCTTTGCGAGATACCAGAGCTTCTTGAAGTTTTTTCTGAAGTTGTTCTTTTTCTTGTTCGAGAACTGAAATCCTTTCTTTAAGAGCAGACTTCTGGTTTTCTTCTAGATTTGTACCTGCTGAACTTTGTTTTTCATTTTCTTCATCATCTTCTCGGCTTTCATTGGTTTCAGTTACTTTGTCAGGAACTGTCTGATGCGCCACGATTTCCTCTTTAATGGAAACAGCGTTTGCCTTTCCTTGCAAGCTTTGCCTCATTTCCTCAATCACTGCCTGCAGTTGTGCTTCAGTAGTTTCTTTATCCTGCAGGGCCTTCCGGATGCTCTGCAACTCCGATTCCTTTTCAGAAAGCAGCTGAATTAGATAGTCCTCACTGGGCTGGTTTTCAACACTCACTTCTTTGCTGATCATGCTTCTCATATTTTCTTCCCCTGCAGCTGCCTGAGCCACTGAGGTTTCTGATTCTTGTTCTCTACTCAGTTGTTCTAATTCATTCTCCAATTTGGTAACCTTCTTCAGAAGCTCCTTCCTGTTCACAAGTGCTGCTTGCAGCTTCCGCTTTACTTGCTCATTTTCTTTTCTCAGAAGTTCAACTTGATTTACTAATTCCTCATTTTCTTTACTCGCTGGTTCTGTCTCATTCTGCTGGTTGGACACCCCACATTTCAGACACGTATCTTTTACTCCTATGCTTTGTTCTTTTTCTTCCTGGGCTTTTATTAACAGACTTGTCTGCTCCTTAAGACTCTTCAGCTCATTTCCTAGAGAAAACTTCTCTTCATTCAGCAGGACCATTTTCTCAGACATGCTGACACTGATCTCTGCCATCTGCTGGTCCTTCTCCAGCAAGGCTTGTTGCAGGCTCTCTATAGACCTGGTGTGCTCAGCAACGAGCTGTTCTAGGCTTGCTGCCTCCTGTCCCTTCAAGGCCAACTTGTGGGAGAGCTCTTCCATCTCTGCTGTATTCTTCCTCAAAACTTGTCCTAGATCAAGTACCTCACATTCCTTCGTCTCAACCTGGCTTTTCAGATCCTTCAGTTGCATGTCCTGGTCAGAAAGCTGAAGCTGTGCTTCATCCAAGTCCTTTTGCAAAGCTTCGATTTTTACATCCTTGGATTTAAATTCATTTTTAAGGCTCTGGATTTGCTCTCTTAGAAGACTGCTTTGACTGTCTGACAGCCTTTGCTTTTCTGAAAGAGCTAGATCTTCCTCCAGCTGCTTCACTCTCTCCTTCAATTCTGTTATGGTAGAAAGTTCTTTCACCTGACACAAGAGCTGATCTTGCTCTTCAGTCAAACCATGAAGTGTACTGTCAGAATCCTCTCTTTTCCTTCTGTATTCCTCAACCAACTGGTTTAGCCTATTGATTTCTGCACACTTTTCTCCTAGATCTTTCCTAAAGGATTCTTCTGATTGCTGCAGGATCATTTGCAGTTCTGTAATTTGGTTTTGTAACTTTATCAGTTCCTGAGACTGAGAGGTGCCAGGTTCTGGATCTGCTGTACAAACTTCTTGCATTGCATCCACCTCACTTCTGCAGGGGACAGGGCTTCCCCGAGGCTCTTCTTGGAGACTGATTCTGTTTTCCTGAAGAAAGTCAATTTGCTGCATTTCTGTTTCTCTCAGTACCGAGACACTCTGTGTATCTGAAGCCTTCTGCTCTTCCCTCTCCAGACCCTGTATCTGTGAATTCTCTTCCAGCTGGTTAGCTTCTGTTTGGCTGCCTGTAGACGTTTGGCCACTGGGATCCTTGAGCTGGCTTTTCAGAAAAGTTATTTCTTCTTGGGCTTCTTTCAGTTCCAGCAGCAAAACTGACAGCTCTCTCTGCTTCTCTGCAGCAATATATTCCAGAATTCCAGGTGGACAACTTTCCTCAGTAAACTGCTTGCTTCCATTGGTAAGGCCATCTGTTCTAGCCTGAGAGAAAAAAGCAGGTATCATTTTTCCTTTGAATCTTCCTTGTGAAAGGACCATTTTTGGAAGTACCTGTTTCTACATTTTGTAGCTTTCTCAAGCTGGCTTCTGCAATAAATAGAAGCCTTGCTAATAACAGGGGGACTCTGCCGTGGCGGTGGGGCGTGGACTGGGTGACGTCCACAGGTCCCTTCCAACCCCAATTGTTCTGTGACTTCCTAGGTCACTTCTGCTAATTTCAGTTTCTGAAGTTGCAGCATGAAGGATTCTGGCTTTAGGATCAGGCCATAAGGGCAACTTCCTATTCCCTTTTCCCCCTTCTCTCTTGATTACCGGAGAGTATGGCTGTGAAAAGTTTAAGTTCTCCTGTGATCCTCACAAGCCTTCTAGTGTACCTATCCAGTCCAGCCACATTTTCATGGCATGCTGAGCATAGTCCACGAAATGAGTAAGGAGGTTTTGTCCCCTATTCTATCTGTCCGTTTAACGTGCCAGAGAAGCAGGAGAGAAGCCCACATTCCCATCTGTGTCCATGTCCAAAGTGAAAGCCCTAGAAAAGCACCTGGAACAAAGTGCTTGGCTGTTTCCAAATAACTCTCTCAAGGTTTCTTCCCACCCCACCAAAACAGATTACAAAAGAAAAGCAGTCACAAATCCTCCCCAGAAAGCTTGGATCAACAGCCCACCAACAAGTCAACATTCTGCATTGTAAAGACTGTTCATCAGTTTGGAGGGCAGAA
Organism: Pomatostomus ruficeps; assembly: GCA_013400735.1. Taxonomy (NCBI): domain Eukaryota; kingdom Metazoa; phylum Chordata; class Aves; order Passeriformes; family Timaliidae; genus Pomatostomus; species Pomatostomus ruficeps. Next base: position 37,157 of record VYZT01000006.1, read on the forward strand.
ACAATTTATGGGGAACCATTAAAGGAGAATTGCTCTTAAAAAGTCTGCTGTTGTAATGCAACAATCACTTTAAGTCACAGGAAGTTAGAAAAAGCCAACTCTGGTGTTTTTAAACTGAATTAAAAGTTTTCATATCTACAAATGCATAGAATACTGAGACCAAAAGGGTTTTGGACTACATTTGTACCTCAGAGAGCACGGAAGTGTCATCCAAAGGCTTCTGCACTTCAGAATTCACCAGGTCTCCTGACACACCTAGTGATAAAAGGTACACTTGTCACCATCAGCATAACGACTTGCAGATAAAGTCAGGAGGTAAGTGAAGGGACAATAAATGAGACTGGTGCTTCTATAGAAAGTGAGAAAAGACAAAAAAAAAAAAATAGAGGCAGCAAACCAAGCACACAAAAAACCCCCCAGAGTTTGAGTCTATGCAAAGCACAGACATCCTGTTGTGGTTTAACCCCAGCCAGCAATCCAGACCCTGCAGCTGCAATAGGGCTCTGTGCCAACTCCCTGTGTTTGCTGCCTGCTGGCATCACCTGTGCACAGCACTTCTGACCCCCACAGAAGGATGAAGAGCAAAGATACAAGGGAACCAGATAATAGACTGGTTTGACTGAGGTTTTTTTCATGTGGGATGCAGGGGGGGACTAATTCCAAACACAAAAATTTACTGGGTTGCACAGAAAAACCCAGTTCTTCATTTTATCTTAATTCTCTCCTGTGCCTTACACATCAGTCTTTACATTTACAAACACACTCCTTCAAACCCTTCTCTCTTTCTAGCCTTAGCAACCACCTCTTTCTTCTCATCTGGTATATCCTACCCATCCCACATTAGAATGTTCTCTTCTACCTCATGTAAATCTTTTCTGCCTTCTGTAGATTATCATCTTTAAATTCTGACCTCAGAGCTCCTCTTTCTAAATCATCTTAAGATTTGTCCCTGAAACTTCTCACATTTCCACAATTCTCTTGTCACATGCCTTATTCTGCGTCCTCACCTGCAGAAGCAGAAGAGCAGTCTACATAAGAGGCTGGAGCTTCCACAGTCTTCAAGTCTTGCAATTTTGCCTCAGCACCAATATTCTTATTCTGTGGGTTGAAGGAAAAACACTGAGCTTTGAGCCAGGATGCTGGTATGAGAAGACAGCTCACTTAGCTACTGCTCTGCCAAGCTCTAAGTAAAACCTATTGGTCCCCAACTTTGGACACAACTCTGAAGCCTAATGAAAATAAATAAATAATGAAAAAGAGAGACTGGTTTTGATGTTAAGCAATAGACTAAGACATATCTCACCAGATTAACATGTCAGTGGATGCAATGATTTAAATAACTTCCTTCCCACTTTGAGATGATTTCTCTTCCATCTTCACTACTTCAAAGGGACTAACTTGAGTATCATAACCTTTCACTGACTGCCCAAGCAGAGAAGGTGAGAAGTCATGTGTCCGTCAGTCTGTGCCTCACTGCTCCTGCAGATAAAGAACCTGGGATCTTCCCAACAGAGTTGTGCTAGGCTGTACCACACAAACAAACCAATAACCCCATAAGAACCTTTAACTGCCAGATGTCCTTAACCTGGGTTTGGGTAACTACATAACTTGGCCAAAAGCCGTAGCTCAGCTGCACAAAGGGTAGAAACAGCTGTCCAAGTGTAAAAACTTAGATGGAAGCTATTTAGCTGAACTCCTTTTATAATGAAGACATTGAAATGGACAATTCCAGGGTTGCTTTCATTGACCCTTTTTCAACATCCACCTTGTTTCAGGTGAGCCATCTGCTAAAGAACCGTTTTTTCCACTGTCTATAAAGGGGCAGAAAATAGTTTAAATGCTTAGATCTGCCCTTGAAAAGACTGTGTGTGTGTGTGTATTCCCTCTGATCCACCAGCTCACAGCCTGACTGCAGCAGTTGGAAGGTAAGGGTCTGAGTCAAGCAGGATGAATGACTCAATGTTTCTCCATTTCCAATGAGTCCCAAATATCAACTTTTTACCTTAATACTTCACAGTAATATACAAACCCTCTGACAGAGAGGAATGTATTTGATAAAACACAGCATTAACCTTCCCCCTGTGGACAGGCCAGGCCAGCGGAGCGGGCTGCAAAGAGCCAGGCCTTGCTCCACGCTAACAACCAGTTCCACAGCAAATCCTCAGTCCAGATACACAGAGGCTGTCACCTCATCCCCACGCTGAGAGTAAAGCCAAGCAGCAGGTTCCTCACCCTGCGTTCTGCCCAACAACAGCCTGACTGCACCTGCACTGCAGCTGGACACGGAGTGGTAGGACAAGGACAGTGCCCACCCGCACTGGACACGGAGGGACAGCACAAGGACAGTGCCCACCCGCACTGGACACGGAGGGGCAGCACAAGGACAGCGCCCACCTGCACTGGACATGGAGGGGCAGCACAAGGACAGTGCCCACCTGCACTGCAGCTGGACACGGAGGGACAGCACAAGGACAGCGCCCACCCGCACTGGACACGGAGGGGCAGCACAAGGACAGTGCCCACCCGCACTGGACACAGAGGGGCAGCACAAGGACAGTGCCCACCCGCACTGGACACGGAGGGGCAGCACAAGGACAGTGCCCACTGGACATGGCAGGGCAGCACAAGGACAGTGACCACCTGCACTGGACACGGAGGGGCAGCACAAGGACAGTGCCCACCTGCACTGCACACGGAGGGGCAGCACAAGGACAGTGCCCACCTGCACTGCAGCTGGACATGGAGGGGCAGCACAAGGACAGCGCCCACCTGCACTGGACATGGAGGGGCAGCACAAGGACAGTGCCCACCTGCACTGCAGCTGGACACGGAGGGGCAGCACAAGGACAGTGCCCACCCGCACTGGACACGGAGGGGCAGCACAAGGACAGTGCCCACCTGCACTGCACACGGAGGGGCAGCACCAGGACAGTGCCCACCCACCTCCCACCCGAGGAGCACACAGCTCCCCCCGGTCACTCAGCCAGGTGTCCGTCAGGGCAGTGGGAATGGACAGGGCTGGTTTGAAAGGCATCTTACATAATGACAACTGAGCCTTTGGAATTGTATTTCCAGAGATCTATCTCAGTTTAGCCCATGGTTTTGCTGAAAAGCTAACTCACAAGAGGCAGAAAAGAGCACAAATATGGATTGGGTGGATGAAGGACATAAGAAATCCACACAGCCAGCAAAGGGAAACACAGTCTGTTATGAACACAGTGCAAACAGTATTTGGAAGCTATTTCTGTCTTTCACCATTAATCCAGTTAATAATAACCTTCCAAAGAGGATTGATAAAAAAAGACCATGACAGCTTAGCTGTTTTAAGGCCAGTCCTTGACCTATTTTAGTTTGAGCTTATTTCAGCAGTTTAATCATTACCTGTTCTGCATCTTCTGTGACCATCACAGCTTCCCACTGAGGCTCCTGGACAACAGGTGGTATTTCTGAAACATTCAAACACAAAAAATATTTCTTTGAAAATGAAGACTCTGCTTTAGACAGCAACAGGATATTCTTGCAGGAGCTTTAGAGAAAGGACACGTGGCTGTTAATAACACTTATGTAGTGGAGATACATAACACTGTTGCTGGATAATGTGGGTTTGTTTATTTTAGAGGCAGCCACACAACCAACATGGTGTTTTAAGCAGCTTTTAGAAAAGAAAAATTGTTGTCACACAGACACACTGAAAGGCAGGTAATAGAGATTCAAGTTTTAAGAAACATTTTTATAAAGGAGAGGAAACTCTCCTTTAAAACTGTAGCAAAATGTTTCAAATTTCATTTGGAAAAAATAAAATGAGAAATAGTTACAGATGTACAGGAAAAATACATTCGATAATTCATCTCAGTTCTAATTAATGTTATTAGGTGATGCCTCAGCTCTTCAGTATAGAAGCCAGTAAAGTAACAAACACTATGTTTTCCCCAGAAACACCAATTTAGAAGCATTAAAAAACAGGCCCCGTTTTTGTGAACACGTTAACTACCAGTGAGAGTATGAAAAATATGTTAATATATATGAAAAATAAAATTCAGGACCCAGTTAAACAGTTCTCTTAGGGGTATGAATTTCTGTACTTTTCACTTCTGAGCATGCAGAGAGGACACACATAGCATCAACATGCAGTCCAAAGTTTTCTTCTGCACCCCTTTAAACACTTTCCTATACACAGTTGCTTGTACAAAACTGTATTTGCTAAGTATTATGGAAGCTGAGGGAGTTCAGATGAATCAGTTTTGTGAATTCTAACAACCAGAAGGCAGTCTGTGTTTTCTGTGATAATGGCTTTCCTTTATTGTGTATATTGTTGTGTATACATATATATATACACACTGTAATCTTTCCACCAACTGAACTGTGGAAAGCCTCACATCTAATACAATCTTCCCTTACAGAGCAGGAGGAGAGACCCTCAATCATTCAAAGAGCTGCCTCAAGGAAAGTTCAAGGAATCTACACAGATGTAAAGAGAGCTACAGATATTCTGGTATAATGCACTGCTAAACCCATAGAAATGGAAAGACTGTACGAGGATTTCAAGAATCTCTACATTTCACACAGCTGGAAATTTGAAGGCACTTGTTGAGGTCTGCTTGAAAAGCATCAGAAATTGCAAAATATAAAGCAACTATCTATAAATCCTTATTTCATTCTGTTCAAGTTAGGAATGGATTACGGTGGGCAGTTTTAGGCACCCTAATTAAGTCTGACAAATTCATGGGACAAAAAGGAGTTACAAAGTATTTAGAACCTATAGAACAGACTTAAAAGATGATAATTTTTTATGTTTCATTTAATATTTTGGTGGTTTTTTAAAAGAAATTACATCTCCTAGTGTTTAAGATCTAAAAAAATGTCAGTAATCAAGTGTTCAACACACCCACTGGAAACAGAATTACAATAACAGAAACAAAAGCTTATTTTGAAATAAACATGCAGCTAAAAATGCACTGGGAAAGATGTTTTACGTAACATGACAGTGAAGCTCTGAGTCACTGCATTTTTCAGGTGGAATTTCTTTCAGTAGAGGGAGGAGCTGCTTTTTAAGGAAGCTGATTAAAGTTTTCCAGGCGCATTTTGGATGTACTCAGTTGTAACTTGGGGCACGATATCAGACTGAAAGCTGGATTTCTGCAAGGCCTTTGCCATGGTCTCCCCAGCACCTTTGCTACTAAATTTCCGAGATATGGGTTTGACAGGTGGACTCAGGTGGGGTAAGGACCTGGCTGCATGGCTGTGGGCAAAGAGCTGCAGTCAATGGCCCAACGTCCAAGAGGGAACCAGGTCCTGCAAAAGTCCATACTGGGACCAGTACTGTGCAGTGTCCGAATTGCTGGCGGAGACAGGCAGATGGAGCACCCTTGGAACACCTGTGGGTGACACCGAGCTGAGCGGCTGATTGTGCTGGAGGGACGTGATGCCACCCAGAGGGTCCTGGACAAGCCCGAGGAGTGCAGCCATGCGGCCCTTGTGCAGAGCAAGGTTTAATAAGGCCGAGTGCAAGGCCCTACACCTGGGCTGGGGCAATCCCCAGTACCAGCACAGACTGCAGGGTGAATGGATTGAAAACAGGCTGCAGAGGAAGACTCTGGGATTCTGGTAAACTAAAAATTGGACAGGAGCTAGCAAGGTGTGCCTGCAGCCCAGAAAGCCAACCATATCCTAGGCTACACCAACAGAGGTGTGGGCAGCAGGGTGAGGGAGACAATTCTCATCCTCTTCTCTGCCTTTGTGAGACCCCACTTAGAGCACTGTGTCCAGTTCTGGGGATCCCCTGCACAACACAGACGTGGATCTGTTGAAGTGAGTCCAGAGGAAACCACAGAAATGATCAGAGGGCTGGAACATGTCTCCCATGAAGAAAGGCTGAGAGAGTTGTGGTTGTTCAGCCTGGAGAAGAAAGGCCCCAGGGAAGGCTTCCTGCAGCCTTTCAAGAGGGCTGCTTCTCTCTGGGGTGCCCAGAGAAGCGGCCAGTTGCCCCATCACTGGACATGTTCAAGGTCAGGTTGGATGGGGCTCTGAGTAAGCTGACCTGGTGAAGGATGTCCCTGCTCAGGGCAGGGGGGAGGGACCAGATGATCTTTATGAGTTCCTTCCAACCCAAACCACGCCCTGATTCTAAACAATGTCTTGAAGTCCATTAAAGACCTGCATATCTGAGATCATGGAACGAAAAAAGAGAAAGGAGATGTTCTAGGGCTGTAGGAATCTGGTTTATTGGTGATTATTCCCCCACCAGGAATCTTACAAAGAGGTTCTATCTTTGAATGACAGGAGGCAAAAGGAAGCTGTTTCTCAAAAGTCAAGACAGCCTACTGTCAGAGTGCACCAGACCCTAAAGTAAACACAGGAGGGAATCCATTGTTTTATAGGACAAACCCAGTTGTGATATTGCTGATATGAGCAGACTCTGCATGACCAGACACTCAAAACCAATGAAATTGTTTGGGGTTTTGATATGTGGCATACATATGGGCCCCTCACTGTGTCAGCAAAAGCTATCAAAAAAACCCTCCTCGGAAGTACCACCTGCAGAATGTCAGTGTTTTGTACTGGGGAAAGCTACCACTTCAGCTGTATCTTATTTTGTACAAACTAATTATAGAATGATTCTTAAATATATTCAGAATATTAAAATAGGTAAGGTAATCATATGACCTTCTGTCTTCTGTCTTTCCAAGTTTTCTGCGGGTAGGAATGAAGTCTCATTCTGGTCTTCTTGATCTATTGTTTTTTCCTGTGAAGTTGATTCATCCTGTTTAAACAGGATGGAGGGGAGAAAAGATAAATTTTAATACTGTTTATAAATACATATTAATCTTTGATCATTTAGTTAACTTTAAAAAAAACAACTGGCAACTTTTAAATTACTTAAATTGACTTCTACTTCTTTCCAGGCATCTATAGTCATAACATGCCTGCTCATCAGCTGAGAGAACTAATAAAAGCCTTTCTCAAGCAATGCACGAGAAAAAAAGGAATTCTAGTCATTTAATTTGGTTTCAGTTCCTAAACATGCAAGAAAAATTAATGAGAATCCTTTGAAAATATCCTACCTGCTGCTTGAGTTCAGAGAGCTGCAGTTGTGACTGGGATTTCAGCTCATTCTGACAGCAGACAAATTCTTCAGATTTCTGTACAAGTTCTGACAGGGGAGAAAAAGGGGAGTTAAAGTGTGCTCTTGTCTTTTTTGCCAAACTACATCCATTTTGCACTCATGTACAACAGTTTACGAAATCCCTTATCTCTTAGTCACTGCTTCAGCTTTGGGCCATAAAGGAGCTGGAAGAAAATCAGTTTGAAATAAGAGCTTGGAGCAAGATCAATGTCGTTATCTCTAACACAGGTCTACGGGGAAAATGGTACAGTTTGTTTTTCTTGGTTTTTTTCACTTACAATTTCAGTAGAAATTCAGACTGTGAAGAACCTGGCACATCTAAAAAGGACTTATGCAAGTGGATGGAAAAAATCCAACAAATCAATAAAATCAACTAAAAAAACCATCCAGCTCAAGAAATCCATAAGCCTCAAAAGACAAGAGGCTGGGACAGTACCAAGCACCACAGATGCTGCCCCGTGCTTCTGCTCCTCCTGCAGCTGCCACAGACAGAACGGTGGGATCGAACTAGACCCCCTTAGTTTGAGACAGCACCACCACTCCTATGTCCCTGTGCAATTAGGAACTGTTATACCAAGCCATTCTTACGAGCTGTTATAAAAACAAAGCCAAAGAGAAGGCAGCCCAACGATACTCAGGCTCCTGAGCACCTGCTCCACCTCACTGCCACGCCTGCTCACCCTGTGGTCCGTGTGCTGCAGCTCCATGTTCCGCAGATGGCACCGAGAGCTGCCCAACGTCCTCTTTCAGCTGGTCCTTCTCAGCCCCGAGGGCAGCACGGCCACCTCGCAGCTCCTGCTCAGCCACCGCAAGACAACCGACCAGCCGGTTTTTCTCTTCCACCTCCAGCCTGTGCTCCTGCTCCAGGTCTTTATACTTCACCTCTAGTTCAGCTTGTGCTCTTCTTGCTTCCTGCAGCTGTTCTGAGAGAAGCTGCACCTCCTCCTGCAAGCGATGGGATGACAGCTTCCTTTCAGCCAGTTCCAGCTCCATCTTCTGCCTGAGATCCTGAGACCCTCGTCTCTCCGCATCTAGCGCATCCCTCATGGAGCTCAGCTCCACTTCCATCTTCTGGCACTGATCTCGGAGTGTCTGTAAAATGATACAGAAATTAACTTCTCTCTCAACTAGTTAAATACCTTGACAAAGCAAAGTACCTGAATTATATTTTATGGTTTTCATTAAATCTTTTTAGAATACCTGAGTAGCAGAAAGGAGGAAACAAATGTCAGAAATTTCAGTTTCTTAGAAATAAACTGCCCCACTATTTGGAAATTGTAAGAAAGCAATGATGGGAGAAAAAATTCCTCATCATTGTGGTAAAGAAAAGATAAGTCTTGCTTTAGAAGAGGGGAATTTAGAGGAAAGAAGCAACAGAACAGTGGCCAGGAGTTCTTATTTAGAAGAAAGCAAGCTTCCCAAAAAGGGGAAGAAGGGCTACAACAAATAAGGGAGAACTCAACAATTACAGAATAGAATTTAAAAAAAACCCAGAAGTATGTATGCAAAAGGGGATTGCTGAAATACAATTCTGGAGGTAACAGAGGGCTCCACACAGTACCCACTGCTTTAGGAAAGATCTCAGAAGGCCAGTCAACACCGACCAGAGATTCAAGGTGACCAAGAGACAGAAACAGACCTTACACTTGCCCAAACTCGTGTTGTCAAACTTCCTCCTCCTGGGGCTGTGGATGGTCACCATAATTAATTCTAGGAGGAGTCTGATGAGGAGCTCCTTTTACTTTATGGGCAGGAAGAGAAGCTTCAGCCACATGGCCTCAAGTTTGTACCTATACCAGGCCTCCTTCAGGCCACAGAACGTATGAGGGAAGTCAAAGATTCCGAGGAGGAGTCAGGGGAGCCTAACACTCATGTCACAAAGATATCCATGCCACCACCCCACGATACAGCCTGCTGCGCAATGCAGTCAGCAGTGAGCATAAGTCAACTCACTGACGCTCTTTACCTCTTCCCAGGAGTAAGAGGACCCACCATTGTGCCTGGCTGGAACACAGAGGAAAAGAAAATATGTGGGGCACAAGCGCGTAAAAATGATCAAAGTGAGGTTCAGCATTAGACTGGCTGGAGATCACGCAGCCAGATTCAGTGCAGACTGATTCAGTGTAAGTCTCTTCTAAAGTGTTGGAGAATTTTCGAAGTTCAGATAGTGAAAAAATGAAAAATACACTCATCCTCTATCTGTAAACCAACGTTTTAAGAGGGTGTGTACTTAGTCCTGTCTCAAGGAGCACATGTATATGTAGTTATATATGCACAGGCTTGATCTCATCCTCTTCATGCTCCAAACTGACGAAGTGGGAGCCAAGTGAGTGTCACCATATCAGCAAGCTCTCAGCAAGACATATCAAAGAATATCTGTTTCTGCTCTGATCTGGCCTGGACACTGCAGTCCAGAAACACTGAGGCTCCAGCAGTACCACGTTAGGCACTTCTGCTTTTGGCAAAGGTTTGTGTATTTGGCTTTGAAAGTACAGTCAGCAGGATGGATATGGACAGATGCAGACCCTGTCCACCTGCCCAAAACCTGGATCACTGGAGCTGGCAGCTGCAGCACCCCACTGTCTGGCTGTACCTGCTGTAAGCAGTGCACACAGACCTGCAGCACTAACGCCTGACCTGAGGGAGGCCCCAGCTGATTCCATAACAGAAACTGGGTACCAAAAATCCCTAATCTGGTAACTTCCGAGCTACTGACAAAGGCCCCATCCAACACACACACACACAGAGAATAAAGCAGTAAGAGCACAACCAGGTACCTGGTTTTGTTTTTCTGCAGCGTTTAACTCCTGCTGCAGCAGTTCTACCACCTGAGTTCGTCCTAACAGAGCTTCTTCCTGCTCCTCGAGCTTCCTCTGGAGTGTGCGCAGGTTCTGTGAGAGAGACAAGGCTGTTCCAGAACTGGGGGGACTAACGTAAGTCTGGATTCCCCGGTTTCATCCACGCACCTCATTTTTGTAACACGGTTACTTTAATAGCCTGAATTACTTCATTTTTGTTGACACCAATTCTGGAGCCCTGGTGCAGTAGGAGGAGCTCACATTGCTTCATGAACAGGGAATTGGAGCACAATAATTTAGTACTTTTTTCCACTGTTCTTTCTCTTCAACTGATAGCAAACCAGCAGACTGAAGCTAGGACTCAAAGTCCCAACCAGCATTCCAAAAAACTCCAAACTACCAAAGGTCTTTCTTCTTATCCCTTCCGAGTTACCTTAATGAGAACTGTTCTTTCAGGGTGTCTTCTGGTAAAATTCCCTTTCCTTCCTCCTCCCATGATAGGACTATTATATCAAATATACCTGTTGCATCTCTCCTTCCAGATCTGACTGGACTGCCGTCTTGAGCAATTCCGCTTGATGCTGGTGCACGTGCTCTTCCAGGAGAGCTTCCTTCTCCTGAATCACCTCCTGCAGGGAGCTCAGCTGAAAACAAGCCACAAAATAGAAAAAACTAACAAGGTTATGAACTTGACAGACACACAGGCTTGCTTTCAACATGCAGCAGCATATTGTGTGTGTGATGGGGTTTTCAGCCTGACAATCCTACACATCACCTTGGTCAAATGGTATTTTTACTTGGTGTCTTTATCCTACTCATATGTGCATAATAACTGATAATATTTCATATTCCAGAAAGCAAAAAGCATAGAATTTCATCTACAAATATGCAGAATAATAAAACATGTGATTACTATATAATTAACAGTTCATAAAACTTCTGGGGTTTTAATTGTATAGGATGCAGCCCAATTCACAGTTCAAAAGCTAAACCTGCAATTTCAAGGATTAACAAAAATCTTTCCATAAATAACTACAAGGTAACGTTAGAGCTGTTCGACTCTGTGACAGGCAGCTGCCCTGCGCACCCACAGCAGAGCACAGACAGGTGATGGCAGCTGGAAGGACCTTGTGCTGCAGCTACTGCAAAGAACAGCGAGGGCAGAGAGGGAAGAACCCAAATTCTGGCTCAGAGGAAGGGACACTCTACCCAGGCCCTTCCAGGGACTGTTTCCCCCTCCTCAGAGAGCCATCAGTCCCCCTGTCCAAGGGTGAAACCCATCTCTTACTGCACAGCAACTCCTGCACCAAGGGTGGTTCTGGCCCGGGGGTAGAGGATGGGGGGCAGGCGAAAATCATTTGGGGATTGTGAAAGATTTATGTCAAGTAAATGAGGAACCAAAGGCAGTGAAATCCATGGACCTAGGGGATTTGAGGAGGAACAAAACTGAAAAAATTGAGGTAAGGGAACTGAAGACCAGCTGTGTAAGCGCTGTTCTGTTCTATCATACCAGTCTAAGCGGTGAGGTGGGAAACATAGACTGATGAATAGAAAAAAATTCTGTACCTGTGCTGAATACTTGATTTCAGCGTCTTTCAGATTCGCTTTGGCTACAGCCAGCTGTTCCTTCAGGTCCTGAACAGTCTCCTCTCGCTCCCTGAGACGCTCTTTCAGTACTTCCACATCCTCTCTGTGCTCTTCACTTGTATTTTCATTTTTCTGACATTGCGAGGGGAAACAAGTGGGAAGAAGAGAAATAGAAGAAAGTTAACTTATTGCTATTGCTGGTTAATAAATTTAATTAATTAATTAATTTTAAAAAATACACTAGAATGCTACTGCATTCTTGACTCCAAATCAGATGCTTATTTTTACTACATTGCTTCATTTCTTAACTTTACATTTCTTTTGTTTCTTTAAATGAAGTTGTCCTATGCTAAGTAACTATTTCCCTATTTCTGTGCAGATACGCACAAGATGCCTTTAACTGGGAAGTGTCAAAGCACTTGGAATGGCTAACGGTCCATGACTGCTCACTATATAACCTAAGGCAAATTAGATTCTTAAATAACACATAATTTATGATATGATTACCTGATTTGTGAGGCTTTTTAACATCACAGATTTCTCTAACACCAGAAATAAAAACATTTTTAAATTAGCTATAGAAGAATATTCTCCATGTGACAAAGGGGTAGACATGCTAGACTGTGGGTCAAAGACCATCAATAACACAGGAATTCTACTGAGTATTTATGTCCTTAAACCCATTCCGAAAAAATTATGAAAGCTTTTAAAAGTACTTATAAATCAGTGTAATAAGAGGCTACTGTTCCTCATAAGATGTTTCACCTACAGAGAAGGTCTTTGGCAGGAGGTGGAACAGACAGACAAGGAAGCTTCAATTGCACTTACGTTTAGAAATAGAACAGGACAGAAGAATAAAGAACAGAAATGCAGGAAGCTCTAAGAAGCCAGGGATATACATAACTTATAAGACTGGGGCAGGGCAGTTGCTGGGAGGGAAGATGGGTGGATTAGTTTGCTTACTTGTAATTAGCTTTCGGGATTGATACTTACAGTCGGATTCGGAAAAGCCTCTTACTCTGGCCACTACACAGCGTGCCAGAATTAAGGATGTTAGCACAGTCACAAAGTTCCCAGAGCTCAAACTTTCAAATATTACATTTTTACAAAATGTATAAGCTCTTACAGCTGAACATCTTTTACCTTTACCCACTTTAAAAGTCTGAGAGGAGCCTCAGTTGTTCTATATACAAACACTGTCTGATAGAAAGAGACAAGCTGATATTTCCATTCTTCTCCAAATAAGGCACTCTGGTAAAAGCCCAGGAAGTAACAGTACTAATTAGATATTTCAAATACAGCCTTCCCATAGGGCCCACATCATAGAGGGAAAACAAACTAGCCCTTTGCTAATGTTCAATACTTCAGCACAACATGCAACCCTAACCTAGAATTTTCACCTTCAAATGGCAGGGTAACTGCCTAGGGAATACCCCCATTACTCAAGACAGCATCTACATGGAGAAATAAGTGTAAATAAAGGACTCTGTAGCTTCTCAGTAGGTCTAACCTTGCAAGGAAGTGCTTTCTGGGTCAAATATATAATATTGCAGCTAACTGCCCTGACATAACTTCACTCAAACTATGTTCTAACCCAAACCAAATAAGGCTGTGGTCCATGCCATGTCCACTGGAGACTGTCTCAAGCCCTCATTCCTCTAATTAGAAGGTCATTTTTCTTAATGGCTAATTTACATTCATCCATTCACCTGCATGATCCCTTCACTTTAACAGTTCTCCCACTTTCCTGATGCTCACCTTCCCCATACAACTCTAGAAAGAAATGATGTTTCCTCTCTGACTTTGGCTGACTAAATAACCAAGCTATTTGAGTGTCTCCCAGTGCAGTTACTAACATGATGGCAGAACAGAAAGTCTCTTGCTGCTCTCAGAATTTATCTTTCCTGATTCCAAGTGAGCCAAACATGACAACACTCCACACAAGGCCTTGCCACTCTCAGCAGAATAGCTAGAATGGCACACAAAAAAGATAAGGTCTCTTTTTAAAATCTATATGGCACCAATTAACTGATGATACATTTTGTCTCATTTTGCCTACCTCAACTGATAAATTTGAATGCTTGATCGTGCACTTGTTAAATTTTGCTTTATTTTTCTATTATGTCAATCCTTGAGATCCTCCAATTCTTCATGTATGAAACCAGATGGTGCTTTTCATTGAGAAGGATTGTCAAGTTGGTATTGGGAATTACGGAAGCACATTTCTTTGATTTTATTATGCTCTCAATCAAAAACAGTCAGCACAAGTCATAGAACCAATCTTCACTTCGCTAGTAGTCACCGCTCATCTGAAAGTTCTCACACGCACCTTTTATTGTTTCCTATAATATTTTAATATTTTCTTCAATGTCTGAAATAACCTTTATGTTCTCTGATTTAATGAACACCATCTGAGGTCTGGAAACCATTTCGGACTTCTATCCCATTGCCCTTGCACAATATTACCAACTTTTCAAAGAAAACATTGTTCTGCTGATCACATAGTTAAGTTGTCAAAAATTACCAGCTGCAATGGGAGCTTCTAGTTAGTAGCTAACAGTTTCTTTAATGTCTTCATAGAGGACCCTTTCCCCTCAGTTTTTACCTAGTGTTGCACAATTATGGTTTGTCAACCATAAAACTTCATAATGGCTCAGGAAGCTACATGACTGGAAAAAATATGTATTTATTTTTTTATATTTAAGTTGCTGCCTCCCAGTTTCAATGACCTCCTTATCTCTTTGTTCCTGTACTCCAGCCAACCTTTGCAGTACTGACACGACAGGCAACATTTTGAAACTCATAGCTCAGAGGGACACACAGTTTCTGCAGGAAAGAGTTTGGCTACAATGGATTACCAAAGTTATGCAAAGGGAAACTAAGCCCATGCCCTTGAGGAGATCAAGCTGAGCGCTCCAAGGGCATCTGCAGTAAAAGGAAGCTGGACAGACAGGCTTCCTACAGCGCAGGCACAGACATCCTTGCTGTGAACATCCTGCTAATAAGTCAAATAAGCCCTGCTGGCTCACTGAGACCTGAAACATCAGGCAGGACCAGGTTATCAACAGAAGCCCCATTCTTCCAACCTTGGGAGACTCCAGCTCTTCTGCCACGGCCTGTGTGGGCAGCGGTGATCCTTTCTCCGTCAGCTCCTCGATGCGTTTGTTCAGAGACGCCAGTTTGGCTTTGGCTTGAAGTTTGAGCTTCATCAGCTTCGCGTCCGCAGCCTCTCGCTCTTTCTGTAAGAGAAGGACACAAACTGACTGCACCTCAGACTCCAGTGCTGTTATCCGAGAAGCACCACTCTGAAAAGCTACACAGCTTGTCAGTCTGCCACGCTCTGTTTAACCCTGTCTCATCAATAACAGCATTTACAACACAGCTGCAAACCAAATTTGTTCTGAAACGCTATACATATCAAAATTGTACCTTCTACCCCAGCACTTCCTTTCAAGGGACAGAGAACTCAGGGACTTCACCCAGCAGTGAATACAAACTCAGTTTGACTTCCTCTGCTATATCCAGGCCCTCAGAACTATCTCAAGTAACAAGTATTGCACTCCCACAATACCCCAGGGCAGGCAACCCGTACCTTTGGGAATGTGCCATAAAACCACTGGACTGCTGGATGAGTGCAGCACAGGCCACTCTGTGTCAACCACACCAAAAAGGGGAAAGAACAACCTCACCCGAGGTATTAGTATTTATTAGAGCCACTGGGAATCTGTATGGGCCTCAGAGAGCTCCGAGACAAAATGCTGTGTAACTTGGATGTAACTTATCTACTCTAGACTAAACTAACCCAATCAAACTAACAGAAGATATCCTATATCTCTTGGGTTAAGGTCCATTCTTCAAATTCCGAAAATTCTCTGGAACTGATGCCATTCATCATGCAGGTATCTCATGTTCAAAAGAAACCAGAGACTGGCTTGCACAGAAAACTGAAGCAGGATTTTACTCTCAGTCCCCAGAGAAAGAAACGGTACCTTGATTACAGTTTCTTTTTCCTGGAGCAGGGCATCCTTTTCTCGAATCAACTCCTTCAGCTGAACAACCAGCTTTTCTGTTTGGGCAAGGCGCTCCAACACCTCCTCAGGTGCCTCCTTCATGCTTTCTGCTTCTGACTCCAAAGCTTGTACCTGAAACAACAAAATAAGTTTTCTGAAGGTAAAAAAAACGATAAACAGCCTGCAGCAGAGCATCCACATATCTTCAGCTCCACTCCTAAATGCTGCACTCTGCTCCCTGCAGACATTTCATGGAGCCTGTAGAAATCTACAGTTAAGTGAAACCAGAAGGAAAGCTCAGAGAACTCGAAAGTCAATACACAAAAACAAAGAATACCCTGCTGAACGCCACATGAACAAATATGAAACAAGAGACACCCTCACACACTATTCACTATCTCAATAGCAAAGGGCAGCACAGAGATGAAGCCTCCCACTGTCACCCAACCATGCCGAGCTTCCCTTTCTGCTACACACAATCACCAGTACTCTTAAAACTCTTTCTTCACCCTAATTCTAGTTTGTTTCCTAGGATCACCTTGAGCTGTGGAAACTGAAGAGATTATGGTCCGCCCAACAGAAATGCTGACTGAGGAGGTGAGGAGTAGAAGAAAAGCAGAGTGGAATGACAGCTCAGTCCAGTGCTCAGCTAGGAAGAAGCCAGAGACGGTTCTCGTCGCAGTCTAATGAACCATACTCCCCAAACCAATTGTCAATAAAATCTGAAAGTCTTTAGATAAAGCTGTACTTACAGCAACAGATGGTTCAGTAACTGCATCTCCATCCTCCCCAGACAGCTCTTGTAAAACAGTACTTGCTAAACCTGACAAACGGCTCAGCATCTTGAGCCTAAAACAAAACCAAGAGTCAGAATACAGTTCCAGAGTCAAAACTGCTACGAAGGATAAGCTCCCTCATGCTGATCTCTAATGTTCCAGCAGTTGGTGGCCAGGCGTGCAGGGAATTTGTCTCCTTTGCCAAGAGAGAAAAGCCAAAGTAAAGCCTCAGGAAAAAAAAAAAATGGTCACATTAACAGGAGCAGCTGGAGCCTCTGAACATTAAAGCAGAGGATGTGCTCGTGTCAAGACACATGAAGATCCCTTCACTGCTCTACATGTTTGATTGAAAAATACATGTTTATACCACATGCCAAGTCATCCTCATAGTTCATTTTTGATCTTTCTTAACAATGACATTACAGAACCATGATCTTTTCAGTTTACCGAAAAGAAGGGTGATTGTTAAATGAAGTCATTTCTCTCACATTACATTACATATTTGGCCTGTAACATAAAATCAGCTTTCTGCTAATAAGTAGTGGAAATAATGTACTGAGTCTTGACATTTGCTAAACAGATGCAAGTGTGTCACATTAGGGAGATGATGAGACCTCTGCATGTCACATATGGGACAGGACAGGACCCTGACATAAGGGGATAGTCTGGAGAGGACATATATTCCCTGGCTGCTGCTTAGCACACCTTCTTTCCTTTCCTTGAAATTCAGGAGCCAAACCAATCCAGCAAGTGAAAGTGAAGAACCAAAAAACATGCAGCAGTACCAGCCAGAAACATATAACTTGTTTAATAACAACTGTATTTAAATGTGTGAAAATATTGACACTGGAGAGGAGTAGTGCATTGCTTTTCTGTAGCAGTCACCTGATTTTGCAGAAGTGGAAAACACAACAATGCACATTAGAGCATCAATAGCAGAAAAGAGCACATGAACACTAACCTGCTTTGTGCTCTAAGGAGCTCATGGGTCTGCTGATTCAGTAGTAAGGTTTCCAAGGTAGAGCAGCCACACACAGGTCTTTTATGCCATTCCTTTTTATCTCTTGTGTAGTGACAGCTTGCATGAAACAAGACTTCTGATGGAGAGAGAAGTGAAAAAGAACAAAAAAAAAAAAAAAAAAGAGGAAAATAAATTATTCAATAATAAAGAAATAAACCCATCCTTCATCCTACACAGCACTCTCCAGGATTGATAGTCAGTCACTTGCAATAAACACAAAAAGTGAGAAGTGCTCTGTTTGGGAACATGGATTTGCAGACATGCCCTGGTTTCTCACACTGCACAGCATGAGCTCAGCAGCAGTTAAGAGTGGCAAAAAGACACAAGAAGCCAGGACCCAGAAAGGCTCCTGCAAAGAGCTCAAGGGGTGCAACTCCTCCAGAAGCACAGTGAGAACGCCAGGATTGTTCACGTTCTACAACAACACAACAGTCAGTGAAATAAGTCCTGGTGCTTTGCTCACTTCCCAGTCAGCCTTGGGTGAGACTGAGACACGGAATTCCTGAATAGTGCCGGAATTCACAGTTCCTGCTAGGGAAATTTCTTCTGACAACATCAACTGGTCACCAAGGTGTTAATATGAGATACTCTAAGGTGGAATGTCTGGAATCCATTACAAGAATAATAAACTATTTATAGTTTTGTAAAGCATCACTCCCACAATGCCTCAACGAGGAACCGAACCTGCTGTCTTGGCAGTGGTGCATTTTAGAAAACAGCCATCCAAAGGCAAGAATGCCTCTTTCTAACTGTCTCCAATACCTGAAGAGGATGGATCTGATCTTCCAACTGAGCATTAGGCTATAGCTTCTTAAAGTCACAAATGCACAATATGTGGCTGGGACCGAGAGAATCAATAGATGAATTATTAGAAGTGGTATTACAAATACAAAAAAGAAGCAGAATCTAGGCATCTGCATGGGCCTCAGCACACACCTGCATGCTACAGGCATTACAATTTCAAGCACGCATACCTGGATTGAGAAAATGTTCCTTGGGCTTTGTGCAGGTTGGCCGCATTAACCTGACACTGCACTCAAGCTGACAAGCCTTGCTGGGTCTGGCTCACAGCTGGCCTCCTCAAAACGCAAACACAGGAACCATCTGCAGCTATTTGCACAGATGTGGACTTTAATAACCTGAACTCAAGTCTTAGAGATGCATGTCTTTTGAATTCACTTTTAATTTATCTTCTCAGGTCAGCCGAATATGGCAAAGGATGTGAATGGGGAACAAAAAGTGATTCTACAATTCTATAAACAGCAGCAGGTTTGCTGTCTGTGTAGGGAAAACACGGGCCTAGGTGGGCCACTGCTCTGGATAGCATTCCTCGGAACATCTCCCTGGAAAGCAGCACCGCAGAGAGAGGCTGGGGACTGCGGTGGACAACAGACCTAAGTCACCGATGCACCCTCATGACAAAGGCCAGCAGCATCCTGGGCTGCATCAGGAGCATCATCAGGAGGAAATGATCCTTCCTCTCTGCTGGGCACTGGTGAGGCCACATCTGGAGTAATGTGTCCAGTTCTGGGCTCCCCAGAACAAGAGGTGGGAACTTGTTGGAGAAAATTCAGTGAACGATAACAAATGAAAGGCTCAAGGAGAATCTTATCACGGAACAACAGACTAGCTGAAATTAGGAGGTCAGCTGGTCTAAGCTCTCTGCTCAAACAGGCCACCCAGAGCCAGCAGCCCAGGACCGCTGTGCAGGCAGCTTCTGAATATCTCCAAGGATGGAGGCTTCACAACCCCCCTGGACAACCTGTGCCAGTGCCCAGAAACCCACACAGTGAAAAAGGCACTTCCTGATGATGGAGGTAATCTCCTGTGTCTCAGTTCGTGCTCACAGCCTCTCATCCTGTCGCCAGACACCACTGTAAAGAGCTTGGCTCTGCTTTCTTTGAACCCTCCCTGAGAACAAATCCAGGAACAAGCATAACAGGGCTTTGAATTCTGTCCCAAAGCCAACAGTTTGCACAGAGGGTGGTGGCTGTCCTGTGCATTAGCCTCCGGGACTTGGGGCAGAAATATCCTGGTGTTATACAATGCCAGCCAGCTTCCCCACAAACACAAAAGGACAGAGGTTATTCTGCCTTCCACTGCCTCACCCCAATAAAGCAAACAGCGCAGCTCTCAGAGACGAGACTGGTGCTCTCCCAGGCTCACACTGGCACACGGATTCCCATCTCTGTACTGAACAGCAGAACACAGGGACTCTCGTTGTGCTCAGGACGTGAGTCAGGATCCTCCACATTGTAGCTGTAGTGGAAAATAACCTTTTGCTCAGCATTGCTATGACTAATGAACTTTTGCTGGGGAAACTTTATTTTAACACTGGGACTACAGCAGTGATCTGGAGGAGGTTCCTTTCCTCTGAAATAGACATCCCTGACCCAAACAGCCTAAGCCCACTGCTAGTCTGCACAGTCTGCAGTAAGCAGGGTACAGATCCAGGCATTTCTATCCCCAGGTATCAGCCATAGCAAAGAAAGACTTGACAGTGTTTTGCCCTAACTTATTCTAAGTTTATTATACAAAAATGAAGTTAATTCATTTTATTTCCTTTCGTTTAAAATCAAACACGCATTAAAGGCACTGCTGCTGTACACAAGCCCCGAGCCAAACTTTTCACGCTGTGCTGAGGGGCTCCAAGAGAAGCCAGGAGCGACGGGGAGCTCTGGAGCGCCGTGCTGAGCTGCGGGAGCCGCGGCTCCTGCCGCCGACGGGCCCCGACAGCCCGCAGATCTACCGGACCGCACGGCACGGCTCCGGCGGGCCCCGCGGAGCGCGGAGCTGCCCCGGCCGGGCTGCGCTCCCGGGACCTGGGGGCACCGCCGGCAGCGTCCCACCGGCGTGCGCCGGGCCACAAAGCACGGAGCGAGAGGAGAAGCCCGTCCCGGCCCCCTGCCCCTTACGGGCCGGGACGTAAGAGGCGTTCCGGCCCCGCAGAGCCACGAAAGGAGCCCGGCCGGCGACCGCCGCCGAGAGACGGGCGGTAGAGTCCGCGGATCGCACAGCACCGGACAGCACCGAGGGCGGGGAGAGGCACTGACCTGCAGCACGGCAGGGGGGTCAGCACCGAGGTGCGGCTCTAACCCGCGGAGGA
>VYZT01000007.1:0-25519 GCA_013400735.1 Pomatostomus ruficeps
AGACAGAAACCACCCCCTCTCAAGTTAGCCCTGGCATGGCAGAATGCTTAATTTCTTACTCTGTCCTTTCTGCCAGTTGGCCAACAAGCAGATGAGTATCTGCCTGCTAATTAGCACACTTTTGACTTGGTCACATTATATAATATTTAAGAGACTTAGGAGGAACCACAGTGCAATGTACTGAATGGAGAGTAGAGAACCCATAGATGACACTCCTCAGGAGCAGCCTTTAGAGTGGGTTTCCCGTGCTCTGGCACGTAGATAAGGGCATTTTACTGGCATCAACTATTTGGTCTTTTTGGCAACTATCCTATTTTTCGTACACAGTGATGGAATCTCAAGGAACAGGAGCTGTGACTCAAACCTAGAAAAACCAAATTCATAAATGCTACCACTCCAGGAATAGAACCTTCTGTTTTTATTTTCAACTAAAACCAAGTGAATGGATAGCTGCAAAAAGAGCTGATTTCACTCCTACACTCCCCATCCCTCCAGCTTATTCCTGCTGCTTCAGTTCTGTAGGCAGTAGCACCTTGGTATGCTAAACTGGCAAACTACCTAGGCATCCCACATTCCTGAGATTTAAGTACAGAATATGGACATGTAAGTCCTTTTCCACACAAGCAATCTGTAATGGCAAGAACACATGAATTCCAAAGCAGCCATCATGATATTTAATGACTTAACCAGAGAGAAAATTGTTTCCCAAACTCGAGGCCAAGAGCATTTGCTAGCTGAATGGCACAGAGTTTCACCTTTTCTATCTGTGAAATCATCTTGAAGAGACAGAAGTTCATGAACACTCTCCTAAGATTATTTTTCCATGAGAGTTATCAGCACAGTTACTACAGGGATCTCACGTGCAATCACTATGCAACATAACAAGTGGAAAAGTTGGCAATTCACAGAACCAACCCTATTAAACCATGTTAGGCACTGAAATAAAGCCTGGAAATAAAGAAAAAGGCTTTCAAAGATGAGCAGGAATGGCAAAATAGTGATGCTCAGAGCAAAAATCAAGTACAAAAGCCAAGCAACCAAAGCAACCCACTTCATTCAGCCTCAGAAAGCAAGTATGGGACTTTTACATTATCAGACATGCTTAAGAGAAAGTTACTTGGACTCATTAACTTCATTTCTCTAAAGAAGACTATTTTTTAACAGGCTGTTAGTAATACTTACGGTAAAAGAAAGGGACAAACTCAACAGTGAGGGAAGCTGGTTTATACTTCTGTCTGCTCCTTTCAACTGTACTAAGGAAACGTCTGCAATTGCATTAAAACACATACACCAAAGAAATTAGACATGATACCTTTGTTTATGACTTATTAATTTATGACTTATAATATGGAATTATAATACGACATAGTAGAAAACACTGCCAAAAATCAGGAGTTATCTTTTGCCTACAGGATGAAAAAGAATAGTGAAGTAGTATTTCATCCTGAAAACATGAATCACAGCTAATCTCATATTCAGTATGCACCTAAAAATACTAAACATCTTAAAAAATCGTTTAGTTAGAAAAGAAAAAAAGCTAGCAATCTCTTATTTAGTGCATGCTTATTGAAACTAAGCCATCAGCTAGACTGCCAAATTTCTTGACCAAGCAATTTTTAATGGGCACAAAACATTATTGTGGGTTCATTAGGCTGGAGGGAACACACCAGCAAATTAAAGGGATACACCTATGAACTTACTTTCAAAGATGTAACTTATCTACACTGTGAACTTCAATAACTTCTTCTGCCCTAATTCAAGCAACTCTGCCCGCCACATTCCTTTTGGCTTCTTTGTTCCACCAGTTTAGAAAAATGGCCAGTTTTTGGAAGGAGAAAGCAATGTAAGCACCTTTGGGGTGGTCAGTTACAACCACTCACCTTAGTATATCCTGAAATTTAAGTTTAACTTTTATACTAACAGTAAATGCATTATAATTTTTGAAAGTTACTTAAATCATATCCAGTTTGAGAAAGTATAACAGGTTTCTGTGATGTGATTCCACTGATTTTCACGGTTAAAGCTCTCATAAACCACAGTATTTACAATCCTGTGCTAGTCCACACATACCCTGCAATTCGCTGCCTCCAGTTTCGATATGGATCATAGAGACTTTCACAGAAAGCCAATGCATGTCTCACAAATTCTTCTATGGGCGTCTGATCTTCCACTTCTTTTTCTTTTGTTTTGCTTTTTAACTGAGGAGAAAAAGCAAGCTGTGGTCAGAAAATTTTCAGAAGTTGAAAATTAATCTTGATCTTCCCCTGAACAGTTCTGAGCCTACAAACTGTTCTCCACATAACACAATCACTGAAAAAGCAGAGCACAAAGAGGAGAAGGAAGTATCAGATGGCAGAAATACAGATGAAAATTGTTAACCACGTACCTGTTGAATGTATAACGTAGTCATGGTGATAACATGGTTAATATATGAACACATCCCAATCTCTTCCACATTAGCCAAATTCCTGTGAAGACAACGTAAAAACCACAGAATTGTACACAGTGTACCATTTGAAGCTAGTTCAAACAAGGTTTGTTTTAGCATTCTGTGTACATTCGTACAAAAGTATACCAGCATTTCAAAAATACTCTCCAAAAGACTGCACATACTTAAATGTTTATTTCTGTCACAGTTACAGAGATCACAAGTTTTCATCTAACAGAAAGACCCGTGTCACTCTGCTTCAGGCCAATTCCATCTGGAATTTGGGGCTTCAGAGGTTATGCAGATTCCCAGGACATCCTAAATAGAAAGCTCAGAAATGGCATCTGATAACAAAGACAGTAACTTCCACTTTACTAGTGCATACACTTTCTGAAACTTTAGCAAATATCTTACCTGGAAACATTTATTCACTTTAAATTCTCTGGAGCAAAACACCTACGAACTTATTTTAGAAAATAAAGCAACAACAACTAAATTTCTGTTTTGAAGTCACAAAGATCAGATAACCAAAGCGATGACGTAGGAGAATTTTTCAGCAAGTAAAGATGACAACAGTTTGTAATTCAGAAACACATTACCACCATCTACTCAGCTTATATTCAATATTCCAGGATACTTAAACACTGCCATACAGCTCTTTGTATTGTTTCAGAGGTAAGGAGAGCCAAAGTATTCAAAAATGCTGCATCAAGTACTCCTCAGTAAGAGATTTTATTGTATTTTATCCCCTTACTCTCTCTAAAGACACTTTGCAACAGAAAACTGAAAAAATAGTGAGGAATAGATCCCTAAAATCAGTTTATTCTTTTGTGTCAAAAGAATTAACACTATCAGGCAGAAGTTTCAGAAGGAAATCAGCTACATGAGTAGTGCAATAATAAGTTTCACAAGCTGTTTATGGAATTACAAGCATGCTAAGAATGTGAAACAGTTCTTCCTGTACAATTCTCTAAAGTTACTTCACAGCTAACACTTGTTAGAGTGCACCTTTTCTTTTAGAAGTATTTCTTATACCAGGTACATGGTATCTTGAATTCCCATAGATGTATCTTCTATAATTACAAGGAATTTAGCGTTTAATCCCCTTCTATTCCTATCGCAAACATTATTGCTAAGATGATTGTATTGCTCCCCTGTGGATGTTGAAAATTCAATGGTTACAGTTTCTTCTGCTTTTCATAGTATTCATGAGAAATTCTGCTTTCCCATGTATTTAAGAAAAACAAAGATATAGTTCTTGTAAATAGTACATGAACACGTGTTTCCAAGGTCTGTTTTGAATTCACTACACAGTGTGTTTGGGAATTGGGCGTGACAAGATTTTGTCCAATGAGCTGTGAGTTTTTAGCACTATATATGAGAAGATGGCAATAAATCTCTCTCTTGCTTCTTGAACTGGCTGTCTGTCTGTGCTGGCTCCGTGTCGTGTACAACAGCGACAGCTCCCCTCTCTCTCTTCTTCCCTCTGCCTTTATTTTGAAGACTGCGTGAAGTGTAATTTTTCTGCTTCTACTGGAAAGTGCCAAATCACATTGTATGTTTCATTAAAATCTATAATTATAGGCAACATCAAGATTCCTTAAACAAAACAACAGCCTTGCTGAGGTAACAATTAGAACAAATACCTGCAAAGGATGATAAAGAATTTCACAAGTAAAAGTGACAGAGTCTGCTGCTGCTCTTCCAGGCCATCTGACATTTTCTGGACACACTGTAGCAACTGGAGCCTGAGGACCTGAAGAATGTTATCAGGAAGCAGCGATATTCCTGGTGGAATGTCATCCACCCTAATGAAAAAAGCCAGACACAAAACTGTTCATCATACAAACGACAAGCTGCCAATCGATTTCCATGTACTCATAGAGTGTTCCAGTGAAGTTCTCTGGGAAAGGTCACCCAGCTGACAGATCACAAACACTTTATAATGGACCACAAGGAAATGTTTGGTGGCGATACACCAGTTTGAGCTTTCTTTTTCCCAGCAATGAACTACATTAAAAAAAAAAAGAGAAAAGTGTTAAAATTCATTTAAGTTGATTCCTAAATCCTCCTCCATGCAATGAGCTGTCTTAACTGCCACAAAGAAATTGCGTGATCTTCATCAAGTAAACAGGGGGCCTGGGAAATCCCTAGGGACAACCACAATGGAATGAAACCTGAGAACAAAACATATGTGTAAGAACATTTCCAACTTCCTACTGAAGATTAGAAGTGTCCAAATAAATGAGATGTCAATTATTACATAGTTACTGAAGCTCAGTTGGTATTCACCCACAGTGAACCTTATGTCTTTCTTATATAAATTGCAAAAAGCCATACAAAATATCTTGCCTATTGTTTTCTGCAAACTAAAACATTTTTAGAAACACACTAGTGAGAACAAAGACATGAAGAAAAGAATGGCTTTATTTGTGGTTTAGGTTTTTTCCCAGTGATCCAAAACCAAATTAAAAAATTATCCAGGAATAACTATAAGGAAATTCATTTCAGTAACAGTATAGAAATCTACAAATCTGTGAGAACATTTTTTGGGATGAAGACTGTTTATCCCCCGTTGCACACGCTAAAAAGAGTCAGCCTTTGGCAGCAGCTATTTACCCTGACACATCCTCTATGAACTCTACACAGGAAAAGGAAGACACAAGCAGGAGCCTTACAGCTCACAAAAGCCTTCACCATGGCCAAAGCCAGAGGAAAATTGCAACAAAAAAAATTCAGCTAGCTCGAAACCTCACTAATATGATCATTGCATACATACATCTGTGCAAGAAAAAGCACAAAAAAGGTATGTAGAAATGCAATGACTAACCCTATACAACATGATAGCTATTATTTGAGGAAAATGGGGAACAATCCATTGTTTAGCTTCTAATGTTGAAAAGGGAGCCTTTACAGGAGGGAAATCAGAGACCCAATTTAGTAAAACATCTAGGCAGGTGTAAGTGACAGAAAGCTCCCATATCCTAGAAAACACGTGTTACCTATACTTATACAGACAACCACCTACTGTTCATTCCCTTGCTTCTTCGCAGAGTTGTGCCATTTGCTTTTCAGATCGCGGGCTTCAGAATCTCAAGGGATTGAGAAAGTTGTAACACAAATTTTATAGCCTAAGCTCTAAACTGATAGTGACACTAACCACAAAACTGAGAGCAACTGCTTTTTTCCCAACACAAATGCCAAGAAAGAAATTTTAATTTCTGTGATAGCAACTTCACCCCCCAAGATGCCAGCAGATCCACACTCTCTGGAACTACAAGTATGGTTCCTCATAATCTGATAATTCAGATTTTGTATTTCAGATTCTGATAATTCCCTCTCAGTATTAGGAAAACCATAATTTTTGACAGCTGAAACTGTATCTCCACAAGTTAATTCCCTAAAATGGCCAACAAGTCTTTTTCAGTAAGATCATTAAATGCTTTACAAGAGAGCACACAGCATACCCTTCATGCCTCACATCCCAAAGAATGTTTTCTTTGCAGTAGCTGCCTGTCAGTGCTATTGCACAACCCATGAGAATTTAGTGCCTCATGTTGAGACTGGCATAAGAAATCCTAATTGGGATTACTCAGAATGAATACACTATAGAGTATAGAAATAAATATAAATATTTATAAATAATCAAGCTTTATTCACCCCAGAGCAAATTACTACTATACCACCAAAAAAACCTACAACTTGAATTTGTTGACATGTAGCACCAATTTTTCCCAACAAGACTTGCTGTTTAAACTAAGTATTCCCAAAAGAAGAAAAAAATTAATGTAAAAAATTATACCTTATCTGACATTCTTATTTGACTGCTGGTACCCTACCTCAAAAACATGAGAAAGAACTTGACACATTTGGGTTCTTTTTATTTATAATTTCCTTCATTACATTAACGTGGTTATGCAGCCATAGAAACTGCTCTGAAGGGGAGCTGAATCACCTCCACATTGTATGCACCCATTACAGCTCACACTCACACACTGGCAACTCTCCTCTGCCAGTGGCAAGCACTTGGGAACGAACTGCTGTAGCAAAGCAGGCTTTACTCTTCAACAATCACCATGTAATCACACAAACCATGTAATCAGCATTCCTAGCATGATTTCTGCATCATTTTCATGTGGATTTGAAGTCAGCAAATTAATAAAATACAGTTTCTATGGTACTTCGCATGAACTTCCTTTAAGCTCCTTTGCTCAAGATCATGCAAACCAGAAGCAGAAAAAAAGTACGGCAACACTCTGGAAGCCTTTGTTATTTTTAAAAGTATTGAATCAAATGACAATTCCTCTTCAAGGACGAGAAAAAAATCCTCACACCAGCTGGTAAAGGTTTTATCCTTTTATGATAAATACATATGACACGGATAAATGTTTTGAGGGAAAGAACAGACAGGTGTGCTGGTCTTTTGTGCTCAATACTCAAATCCATCCGCATAGCTATGTTCACCTTTTAAGCAAAATCATTAATAACATCATCAATGAGCCACGTCACACAGAGTAGACACACAAGGATAGGGGTAGAACCAAAGCTGTATAAACCTATAAGCTGCATAATTATATAAGCTCTACTTATACAGTCAAATCATACCACTGGGTACACTCACACACTATATTTAGAGGCTTCCTAATTCTGTACTGCTTAGCATATTTCACATTTCCAAAGCAGACTTCAGGAAATTAGATATTCTATTTTATAGAAAAAACACTGTTATGAGCTAAATCAGCAAGTGACAGTGCCAATTAAGAATCCTTCTTTCAAGAAGGAAAAAAACCCAAACCCAAACCTGTAATAGAATCTTTACATTTCTTAAGTGGTATTTTCTTGGATGCTAAAAATCCCAACATATGTTTTAGATTTACACAAAATCTCATGCCTGTCTTCCAAAAGGTTAGTTGTGTCCAGCAATCTGTACAAGCCTTCTTCTCCCTAAACAGTTTCTCATTATTTCCTGGCACTAGCCCTTCAGTACACAAGATCTTTCAGGTATATAGCTGTAAAACATACCCAGATTTATAGAATGAAAAAAAGAAAAATAAATCACTGCAGTCAGTTTCTCATTTTAGCTAGCATCGCATTTTTTTAAAGACCAAACGACAGAATTAGTTGTCTAATAAGGAATTCAGTTAAAAAAAAAAAAAGTGAGTCCACAGGGTCCTGTAGCCCCTGGAGTCACTGGAAATCAGCATTTGGTGGTTCCACACTGACCTACTTTTTCATGGGCTCAGTATTAGCGTTTTCACAATGTAAACACCTGCAATACAAATTGACAAACCCCAAAAGATGCCACTTTTCACATGCCTGATTATATCACAAATGCAAGTATGGGCAGAAACTGCAATTCTCTGTTAATTCTAGTACCTGATCACCGTGTTTTTTTTAATGCACACGTAAAAGCCATAGGAATGATTTGACTTCAACTCTATGTTGTTTTGATGCTTTTTCTTTACATCTGTTACACAAATGAGTCTAAATCCACATGGGTCTGTTCTTTCAGACTAGATCACTAATCCTGTCAATTAACCTCAGAAAAACACATCATTTTTACACTCACTAAAGCCACCGTTTGTCACAATGAAGATGCTGCTATTGTTCTGCACAACTAAGCTTTATGTTGCTGAAAAAAAAAACTAACACAAAAACCATGAATACATACACTAAAACCCACTTAAACTCAGAGTACAAATAAACTAAAAAGGCCTTAAAGTGAAAGTACCAAGACATTCTTCTCTTCCAGTGTTTGTATTTCAATACCAAACAGTATGTTAAAGATAACCTGTGTCAAAGGACAAACTTTTTTCCCTAATTAAACATAGTAAGATGCATTTTTGACACTACAAAGAAAAAAATTTTCTGAAAGAGTACAGAAGTAACTTGAAAGTCTTGCTAACTGATAACTGCACTACATATTTTGCACTCATATATGCATTGTGAGGAAAATTTTAATACAAAGAGCTGGGAAGTCCAGGTTTTATCTGCTGAGATCCAGCTGCAGCATTCTTCATTTCCTTGTAACAATAGAGGCTATCGCTTGCACTTCAAACAGGATCTGATCCAAAACCCATTAAAGAATTTCCATTGATTTCCACAGGGCTTGGAGCGCAGCCATCATGCAGGGAGCACCACTCTCTGCACTCAAACGCCATCAGTGGTATCAGCTGTAATACTGACACCAGTTCTTATGAATTCTGAATCCTATAACATTTGGTTTTTCTTAAGACCCCTAGTTCATCCAAGCACCTCAAAAGCAAGAGAAAACATCCAATGTCTAACTTTTTACTCCTCATTTTCAAAGGACTAAATTTTCACAATCATGATAACACAGCATACAAATTTAAAATACTATGAAACTATGAAATTAGGCTTCAATGGACCCTCATTATTTTAAGAGAGAACTTGTGGTCAGCAACATGAAGGAAGTCAGCAATACTCTTACCCTGAACTGAAGTCTTCATACATGCAAGGAAATCACTCTCAAGTCTATAATTGATGCATATTTTAATTTTTAAATGTTCTCAGCTAAGATACCCAAATCTGTCACTGAGCATTTCATTCATCCTTAATCTTAAAGGAATCCCTGAAGTAAAATTACAAAACTCTTTACCTACATCTTGCTTCTCTTCAGTCACTGTTGATGCAGATAGCAAACACTATTTCATATGCAACATTTAATGAATACTTATTCCAAAAAATTATGAGGAACACAAGGAAAAACAATATATTTCTACAAGCAAGAACAAGGAGTACTCATGCCAATTTTCTAACATAATGTAAATACCAGTATTTGCTTCGTTTTATCATTGCCAACCCAACCTGACCTTCAAATAAATGGGAGTGCCACTCAACAACTAAAAAACTTCCTTTTGTTTAAAGGCAGCACTGCCATTGAACAAGACTGGGCTCTCAGCCAGGTCTGTTTCAGAAATCAAGTGAAGATGAACAGGTCTGTAATTCTACATACCTCGTTGGCAGTTTCTCAAAGTCCACATCCAGAAACTGTTCATAGCTAGACACAAAACTATCCAACCAGAGCTTCAGGTAATCTGGATCTTTCTGTAAAAAAGAATTACATTAGGCAATATTGCACTCAAGGTCATCATCTATCAACACCTCTGTAGTACTGCCTCAAAAAAACCTTTTATTTAATGCATTTCAACCGGGAGAAAGGAGGGAATACACATCTTTTAGAACAAAAAGAAAAAACAACCACCCGTGTCCTTTGACATTTTCAGGCACATTGTGCTGATGGGACATTTTTGCTCTATTCATTAGTGTGTCCCCTCTTCTTGGCACCAGTGTCAACTAATGCATTTTAGCTTCTCCCACCACCAACAATCTTAACTTACTCTCCAGAGTCATCCATACCAGCTTTACAAACTGAGTATAATGTGTTCTGGTCTTGACACCATAGATACTAGCACACAACACTCCCTATGGCTCATAAAATTAACTAAGAACTCTTAACAGCAATCCTAATCACAAAATAAGTTTCTTTTTGCTTCACTCATAGGTCATTATGGCAGCTTGCAGCAGTTTATAGACAGATGGTGTTCAGAAAGACAATGCAGAAACTGTGACTTGCATACTAGATAGCTATAAAAAGGATAGAAATTTAAATTTAAGGTTTCTTGTTGTTCCTCGTAGAGCACAAAGACTGTGTTTGTGACCAGCAGTCCCTCAGGGCTGGATACTATCCCAGGAGCTAGGACAGATACTAGACCACTGCAAACCACACAGGGAAATTCTGTCAAAATATGCATTTGAGGTAGTCTTACTTTAGAAGTCAAGTTGCTTAATTTTCAAAAACAAGTTGCCAGACCATAGCTAACATATTCCTCTGCCAGGACTATGCAGTCCTGCCCATTAACACACATGTATGTAGTCCCACATTCTAATTTTCAAAACAGCTTTTAAATTTTTCCCTAAAGTATTTGAGATTACAAATGATTTCTAAATCTACTCCATAATTTGCAATATTTTGCAGAAGTTCAAAACATTTTTCTTCATCCTTTTCCCTCCCCTCTTCTGTATCTCCTCCGCATTGCTTGTTGCCTTTACATCACCACAGAAGTTCCCAAATAACATAATATTTCCCTGCAGAGTTAAGATGGAAGAGCCAACAGTGAATATCTCTAACATACATAGTCTTCTGTGGCAATGTCTGTGTAAAAGAAAGAGTCACCAAGAAAGATTGAATGAGTCCTGTCAGTGCAAAATAGCTACCTACAAAAAAGCCCTCCAGTGAGAAAAAACCAAACAAAACAAAGTTTAAAAAGCCATACGAACAAAAGAAAACAACCAACCTCAGATTAAAATAAACACACACATCTAGACTCTCAAGTGGTGCAAAGCTCTTCTCAGAGCATCTTTCCACAGCAAGTACAGGAGTCATAAAGCACGGGAACCCGCTTCTCATTCTAGACTCTACCCTTCTGTGTGTTCCTAAAACCCACTCTCAACTCAAGCAAGAAGTGTCAGAAACAAGGAGACACAATTTACTTCAGTGTTGCCGCAATGCCTCCGGCGGGGGCACTGGGTGTCCGCTCACGGTACCAGGGGCTGGGCGGCTGCTTCGGGGGCGCGGAAGGGCTGGCGAAGGTCCGGCAGGGTTTCACCCAACCCACCAATGTTCCAGGCACGCCGAGGAAGGAGAGACAAACAGAGGGGCTTCCCAGATTGTTTATTCGTGCACCGGGTTCATGCCAGGGAAGTGTTGGTACAGAGAATTACAGTTACATATATACCAACACGAGGGGGCAGGGGAGGATACAAACATCCTATGAGGTAGGGGTGAGGGGGTTTGAATTTGGCAGGCTTTGTATAGGATTGCGCAATACAGAGCCCTCCGGCGGGGGGAAACCAGATACCAAGGAGGGGAGGGGTAAGACAGCAGTGCCTGGCCATGAGCTAAACCAAAACCTGGCCATAGCACACTGCGACACACCATCACTATTATACACAGAATGTGTTCAGGTACTGTGACAACAGGTGCCAAATAAAACTCTCAGCTAGATACATATCTTGTCTGATTATTTGCTTCCGCTGACTTTACTGCATTTTCTTGTTCACTTTTCCTAACTGTCTTGGTTTCCCTTCTTCTGCTTAATTCCTAATCTCTCCCTCCATCATAATTTCTTTTCTTATCTCTGCTTTTATTCACTTTTCAATTATTTAAGTAATCACTCCCCTTCCTTTTTCTGTTAAAAATTTGTCAAAACAGCACTATGATCTAAAGCGTGATGTAGCCTTGTTCTCGTGTTTAATACGCACTGAGCTACCAAATGGTTAACTTATCTTAAACACACCTACCAGTTGTCCTCAACGTGAAATTGCAAAACACAGAATGAAGGAAGCTGTTGAGATAAAGAGTAATTTCAAGGTTTCCAAGGTACTGGTTTAAGCTACACAGGTTGTAGGATTATGGCAAGTAGGTGAGTATAAAACACACATTTCTCATATTCAGACATCAAACATATTGAAAATCAACTCAAAAGTTAGACAAGAA
The DNA here is from genome assembly GCA_013400735.1 of Pomatostomus ruficeps. Classification (NCBI taxonomy): domain Eukaryota; kingdom Metazoa; phylum Chordata; class Aves; order Passeriformes; family Timaliidae; genus Pomatostomus; species Pomatostomus ruficeps. Next base: position 11,949 of record VYZT01000007.1, read on the forward strand.
ATAAGACTTGCCTAAAAGAATGATTTAGAAGTAGTAGAAGATGCTGTCTTCAGATATCATAGCATTTCAAACATGTTCACATATTTAAAGCTTTAACTTTCTTGTATTTCACAGCAAGCTATTTTAGCAGCAAGCAAGCTATTTCACAGGTTCATAAAGACAAGGAAAACCAGGATATCATTTTAGTAATTAGAACAGCTCAGGCTACAAAGGACAAAGCAACCACAAGGAAGTAATGAACAGAAATGTTGCCATATCCATGTGTCCCTGTCTCTGATGATAATGCCCATATACATGTGCAAAACCTGAACTTATGTGACCTTTTCCCTCTTGAACAAAATGCTGCTTTGTTGGCATAAGAAACTTCTCCTTGAAATCCAACAAGAAATACTAGATTGATTCTATTCACATTCCCAAATTAAAATTGTTTGTTGACACAACTCAGGCTCATTCTTAACAGTAAACTTGTGTAAAAAAAAATCTGGTTTACTTGGTCAACATAAAAGAAGATGTGCAAATACATCATTATCTGACTTAAAACTGCTTTAACAAAAAGTTAAGGATGAGAAAAGGGGAAGGGTAAGGCAAGAGACAAGATTAAATGCCTCCTTTGCTCCTTTTTAATGATATAGCCTAAATCAGTTTCAAGTTTCTTTATCTTTGAACTACAATGCTTTTGCAAAGATATTAGTACAGACTAGGAATAAGAGAACACTGGCAGACAAAATATGCAAGAAACAGCACTTCTACAGATGACAAGAGTAAGCCACATGTTATGAAATGGCCAAAAGTTTTTGCCTACCTGTAGAGCACATACAGCTCAATTTGCTTTGCCCCTAAAACTCCTCACAGTCCTGTTAAAACCCAAGAACTGCAGTACTGTTGGATCATTCCCTGCAGCACGCTATTCAACCCAACTCCCTTCTATCTCAGTCCCCTGCCAATTAATAATGGAATATTCCAAGTTATTAAAATAATCAGATTTGATATCAAAGTACCAGGTAGCACTACAGGTATGTGCCATTAGAAAACAGTTTATGCAATAGTTGGCTCTGGGAGTCAAACCTAGAGATTTCCATCCAAGCAACAGCACTAACTCAAAACCACTTGGACAAAAAATTTTTAAAAAATCGTGAAGGCAAAAAGTAAACAAGATCACTTAGCAACATGAGAAACATCAAGAAATAAATCTCCATTATGCACCAGCTAACAGAAGCATGCCTCCTTTCCATGAAGACTTGTAAAGCAGGAGTTCATTCCAGGAAAAAGTGACCCAATATTTAGCAGCTGGGCTACAATTAAGATACGTAAGAGATTTCAAAAATATTAGAAACAGAAGTTATAAACAGCTTTCAAACTTTGAATCTGGCTCAGGTTTTCTTTTTTCTTTATTAGCAGTAGTGATCCCAGATCCTAGGCACCACTCTCCTGTTGAAAGCTGCAAGAAGTCTAATTTTCACTGAAGCAGTTTTAAGAAAGGAAACTGAAAATGGTAAATGTTAGCCCTGGCAAAGAACATAAAAATGTCCTAAAACCCAGCTAAATACATACATCCTTTCTGAAGACCTGCCTTAGTGAGCCAAATGCATCTTATATTCTTCCAAACCAAAGGCATCATTGTTTAGGAGAGTCTTTTTACGCTGGTTTAAAATTCTAAGTTCATAATAAAACCAGGCAGTAATAATGGGTATCAACCGTTTTGTTCACACCATGATTTTATTTACAGTGCAATTATCCTACCCAGTACCTTTATCTCCAACTGAACTTTTTCTTGAGGTCAGCTGTTCCCACTCAATCTGGAGTTTAAATTCGGTGGATTTTACTTCTGTTAAGTTCTCCCCCCACTCACCTCTTCAACTATTCTCTATTTTTCCATGACAGAAAGGATAAATCATATTAACAGCAGAACATGACTTTACTATAATGTGAATACATTTGTGTTCTCCCATGCCAGATCAACTTTCCAAGCCAGTACATGCTGCAATATGACAAATGTATGTGTTATTATATCGTGTCAGAAGAGTGCATCCCATGTGATCTGTGCTGCTCCTGAGGGCAACAAATCACTGAACTGCAACCTCAGCTCCACCTGATTCACTATAAATTGTGAGCTACTTCATTTTATCTGTAGTCCTCCTAAGGAAGCAGTAGAACAGCAGAATAAAGCATCATAAATACTCAGAAGCCCTGCTACCAGTAGAACCAGCAAAAACTATGGAACACGTGTCTTTGATAATTACCCTTTTGTTACCATTCTGCAGACAGGTAGCTGGAGGCTGTATGTCAGAAAACAGCTCCCAATTATTTTCTGTGGTGCTGGATGAAGATGCACCACACTTTTAAAGCACTGTTTACAAAACAATGTATGCTTTGATAATACACCACAAGGCTAAACTGTGATAGACCAATTTGGGATTGGTATTCTTTTCCAGCCCCACCACACACACTCTGCAGACATGTCTTATGAGATCAGCCAGAAATCAAGAAGGAAATCTTTGATTTGTACAGCAGCAGGAAAAGCAGAAGGAAGATTTTATGTGGCCTTAAAATGCCTTTCACTTGTTATAACTTTCCAATTACTACAAGATAAGAAATGTTGTTTTCTGAAACCTTAAAGCCTTCTAAGCTTTTCATTTATTTACCTGAAACTTGCCTAGCTTTTGTGCAGGACAAATTTATGTAACTTATTTGAATAATAATTCACATATAGAAACTGCATGCTTTAAAACTTCTGGAAGATAATTTCCCCATGGCTTGAAATCCAAGAAGATAAAAATCCAAATTAAGTAAGCCATTTCTCTTCATAGTGATAAATGGAAACAACTGGAGTTTCAACAAGGGTATCTCAAAGGCTTCATTGTAAGATAGGTGAAAATCTATGAAAAAAACCCTGAAAAACAGAATAAAGAGCCCAACAGTATAAAAGTTCTTTAGCTGATAGCCACAAGTCTGCAGAGGCTAAGTTTAGGCTTCTGAGCTTAGCACATTATAATAAGGCCTGTGAAACGGCTATAGCAGTCATTCACCTGCACTAATGAAAAAGAAGTCTTTTATGCCTGTTAAATCAAATGTAGCTCAGAGCACCTGAAAGTGAACACACCTCCTTGTTCCTTCCCCTCCCTAAATACCTCTGGTTTTCATTAAAACAACAAACAAAAAACCCAACCTGGCAAAATGACACACCATCCCTCAGGCCTCCATTTCCCTAAGAACCTTTTGGCACAATAAGAGTTGCTACAGCTCTTTACACGTTAAAAAAAACCCCAAAACTGCCAGGCCTGAGTAGTGGAGTGTTTCTAAAAGCTACTGAAAATAACCTCAAAAAACACTTAAAACTATAACACACTAAACCTTTCTCCAATGAAACAGCCAGAGGAGGGTTAGTTTGTTTTTTATTTCCTAACATAGCTAGTGCAGTGTTAGAAAGAAAAAAAACATTTCGTAAATAAACCCATTGTACTGGTCCCCAGGACGCACTGCAATCCTGTGACTAAACACTGCCAAACAATTATCAAGATTCCCATGGAGTCTCAGCACTTGCAATACGGATGTATGAACTCCAGCACAGCCGTCCTTAGGCTTGGTGGAACTGGGAAACAAGCTCTCAATGCACCACCTTCAGCAATTAACCACACGGAAGCGAAGCCCATAGCAGAGAGGGGATCTACTCTGAGCCCTTCTGACAGACAGGATGTTCTCTAAGGCAATGAAGTGAAAAGAAACTATAGCCAAAATCTACACTAGTTTCGGACAGGCTCTTGTCTTTGGCATACTGAATTGTCTGGAAATTACAATAGCCTTTTCTAGTCTCTATGAAAACTGATTAAACAAATGATGAAAATGTTCTAATACAGTCTTATTTTTTAGTTTGCCTACACAAGAAGGTCACAAGAAATGTTTGAACCAGTATAACATTTTTTAGATCCATTAAGAAGCCAGGTAGTACTAGTCTTACAGCCAGCTCTCAGTTAAATGAAAACATTTTACACAAAACTGGCACTGAAGTCCTTCCACTGAAAGTCTTCAGCCCTGTTCCTGTGGAATAGAGGCACATTTACCCAAGGTTTCAAACCAACACTATTTATGTATTTATATAAAGGGTTGCTTTTAGATTTAGAAGTAATTTCCATTTCTACTAAGGCTTTGGGTAAGAACTGGCAAAGCTCAGTAGCATTTTATAGATAGGTTCAGGAAGTATTAGTTGCTAAACACGAAAGTTGGATACACCCGAAGCTATTTGCAGTGTCACATTCCAGACTCTAAAGGCAAAAATTCCCTGCGGGGCAGTTCAGAGTCCAACTATCAGACAAGCCCGACTTGGAGCTTGTTCGACAAGACAGATGTTTGAAGTCGTTAAATTTAACATGCAGCCATCAAAGAGCCAGCCGGGTCTGATTCCTGTGCTAGCACTCAGTCAACCTTCAAAGTGGATTTCAGCTTAGAAGCACAACCATAAAATCTGGCTGGCACTGGTATTATCATAACTAATCCCCCATCCCCAAACATTTTATTTTTAAAAGAAGAACAAACCTTTGGTGTCAAGGCTGAATGAGACCACAAAATATAATGTTAGGAAACTAAACATGAAACATTGCCTGTAGATCACTGGTGATTTTACTCATCTTTAAATTAATTGAAGTAGTCTTCATAACGCAGAATTGCAGAACATTTCTCAACACTGCTTGAAATAAACTATTCATTAGGGAATCAGAAGATTTGTTTTAAGGGAACTCTTTCCTGTTCGTGTTTTCAGACATGAAAGGCTACATTTCCAGCATGAGAACTCCTAGCAGCCTTTACTCTGAAATATGACATAGTGCTTATGCTTTTTGTGAACCTTTCATATAAAATGGCAAAATAAAATGTGAAAAGCTTTGTTACAGCAGCAACACTCCAGTTAGTAAAAGACTTCATTATAAGTCATTCTAAATCGGCTAAACTGCCTTGTAAATTCAATCAAGTCTAATTATCAAGGAATCACCTTTGGGCACAACTTTCCATTTTAATCAAAATACTGATTTTTGAATCAGTGAATCCAAAAGAAGGAAAGCTCCTGGCAAGTAACTATAAATCTCCTTTTTCAACATTCACACAAGCATTCTGTTCCATTTCCAGAATTAAAAGAGAAAAGTATGGAGTAGTGATGCTTTGTTTTATAAATGGAAGTTGCAGTGAATCATGATAGAAACAACTATTTTGGGACAAGTTTAAAATTCTCTTTAACATAGGGATTTATATCAAAATAAGTCTATAGCTGCCAATCATGATAAAATTTAGCTCACAAATTTTAAAGTCAAGTTCTAATATTGCCTTAAGTTAAAGAAAAAGACAATCCAAGCACTTTTATTTGTTTTCCTTTCTACTTCAGATCACCAATAAATCCGGAAAAACAAAATGGAAGAATTTTCACACTAAAATAGAAGTAAAGCCTCTACTTTTCTTTCTCTTGCCTTTTTTATTGTTGCTGTTGTTTTTGAATGATGATACAATTACAGCGTTGTAGTTTGAAACTGGCGTGTGACTGATGCCATCCATGGAATGAATCTCATTAATGTGAACTCAGATTTTAAAGTCTTCACATTTGACAGAAAGTATGAGTAGGCAAGCCCCATGTACAAGCTGGAATAGCCTATTTCAGCCTTCTGGAGTCCACTGCACAGGGCACTTACCAGGAATTTCCATACTGTACCAAATTACATTGTAGTAACATTCACTTTTCCCATCAAAGCTGGCACAGCGAACCAACTGGAAGCTGTATTTTAAGCCTAAGGGAACAAGAAGCATCTGAAATAATTCAAAGGCAACTAAAATAACTTCATGTCAAAAGTCCACAGCGTCAGGATTAGCCTAAATCTAATGAAAATTGAAACGATATCTTAAGAAAGCTTTAGCCTTTAATTCTTAATTGCTTTAAAATCCCAGATGATGCCATTGTTTTACATGAGAAAAAGGCTGAATTTTAGCAACAACACATACAAAGACAGCTTTCCTCCACTGAGTTTCTAACTTTCAATGTAGTGCAAGAAACAACACAAGTTTATCACAGACAGAAAGGAAGTAGTATGGTGCCACAACAGTAAAACATCAGCCTATTTCACCATATTAACAGCTAAACATTGTCCTGTCTTTCAGCAGGTAAAGCCTGAGAACTCATGTACAAGCTTAAAAGTCTGTATTTGTCTCAAAGTGTCATGTGATTACACCAAACGGAACCAAAACCAATTTTTGTATCCTTAGCTATGGATTTAACCATTTGGTTTTGTCTCCTCAGTCTCACCTGGCCTTATATTAATGTACTGAAGCTGAACTATACACTGAAGGTATAATTCACGTATACACTGAAGGTGTACCATTGAAAAACCCCAAATCCACTTTTCAAAGGCACACATTAAAAAAACCCTCGAAAACTATGGAATAGCAGAATATGGGTTACTTGTCCAAGTGCTGTTTGACATCCAGTGCACTTCTGCTGTTCAGTTTTTAAGTGATCAGCATAATTAACTAGAGCCAGATTCCTGCAAACAACATTCTTGTTTTCTATACCCTGCTTTACTCCTAAGAGCTTTACCCACCCACAATATATTAAATATCACTTATTCCCATTGCTTACTAAAAGCAAATGTAATCCTCAATCATAAATTAGATTATCAAAACCGCTTTAAACATCAGAGAATGCATCAACACACACAAACATTTTACCAGCACAGAAAACTGACAGCTAATGTTTAGATTTGCAGATACTTGGAGAAGCCTAATTTAGATGTCACACTTAAGACAATGTTTATGAGGAAAATAACCAAATACAGTTTTCATTTCTTGGTGTTCCCTGTTGTATCTCCCATTGTACTGCACTGCAGCCACTCATTTAGTAGATGATAAATTGGAAAAGTCAGACTTGAGGACATTGTGGGGTTTTTTTAAGAAAAAAGATGCTTATCTGTACTGTTGCGATGTGCATGTTTTATTGTTCTCCCCCCTACTCACATATAATTCTTTCAGCAAGAAAAGCTCAGTAATTAGAGAAGCTCTTCTCTCTTCTACAGCAGCTGTTTAACCTTTCTGAAGCCTGTAAATATTTTAACAGTATCTATTGACAACAGTTGGATTCAGGCATTAAGCTCCAATGTTGTTCAATGGGCAGCTAGCAAGCCTCTCTCCCATTTCTGTAAGCAGCACAAACACACTGTATATTTGAAATGATTTGGCAATATTCTTTAATCAGGACACACGTTATCCCCAGATCTGCCCAGCCGACCGAGTTAAAAGAGCCGTAACTCAGATAAACACAATGATCCAGGGTTTGCTAAATTCGGTCCTCTATTAGAGCATCAACACACAGACCCAGAAGCCTGTGTTTGCAGCTTTGTGATAAATCATTCCATTTAAGGGACACTCAATTCTTTCGTGTCAATAAAAGCTTAATCTGATTTATATTTGTTGGCATGTTCAGAACTGGATGTTTCTCACTGATTCTGTAAAGCACTTACTTACAAACCCGTAGGCATGTGGGCATTCTAACCTCATGCTGGACACCACTGAAGCCCTGAATCTTTCATCAAAAACATGGACAAACCTCAGACTCTATCTAGAAGTAGCAGCTACATACATGTGCTGCCAAATATATTACAGAATAAACAACGATTTCTTCCTAGCTTGTAAAATGTTACCGTTTTCTTACATCTTTGTCTGTTTACATTTATCTGTTGTCTCACTGCAACCTGAAGTCTGCATTTTCCGTGTCAGCCTCTGTTCTCTGTCTGAACAACTACCAGCACAAGGTCACTCTGGCCCATAATTAAGGAAGGAAACAGCCACTCAAGAGACTGATGTCTCATATAATCATGTCAGTTATTTATATGAAAAGTTCTATATTTGTAAATATCAGAATTGTGTTAGTTCTTGGACTAGGAGACATCTCTTTAAATAGCAGTTAATTCAGAATTGAAGACCAACTGTTGTTGTTTATCTGTATCCATTCTTAGTTCAGCCTCTTGAATAGAGACAGAACGAAGATATTTTTACCACCACATAGACACAAGTGACTTGTGACATGATCTGCTACAAGTTACACTCCCTAGGAATGCAGAGATTTACTTAAACAATCTACAAAAAAAGATATCTTACAAGCAATTGCTTTCTAAGACTTCATTCACTAGTTTTAGCAGAGGCATGAATTTACATGACAGTGAATTATGAAAAACTACTTTTACTGACCATTTGGTTTGCTCAAACATTCATCTAACTGTAAGCTGAATGCTTCTTTATCAAATATAACAAAGGCAATGTATAGCAATGTGATCTGCATCACTGACAAGCCAGCAATTGCACAAGAAGGAAGACAAGTGCAAGTCAGGATGAGACCACATTTGGGATGCAAAGGTCAGTGTTTCACACGGGGCTTACAGTTCAATGTCAAAGATTATTATATTCTTGTTGAATTACGTGCTTCTCACCACAACTAAGCATAATTTGGCTAAACCCATATTTATTTGAGAAACAATGTTACAATGTTAAATGAGAAGATGTCTGTAATATATAGTTATCCCTCACTGTGCCAGAGAAAAAATGACAACGTATTTATCTCAATAGAATCAGATTTTGTAAAAACAAATGAGAGGTACAGCACAAGGTAAGAAAGCAGATTTGAGGTAACAGCTTATGCACAGGTCTGCTGCTCTTAACAGAGCAGGGGATGTGACTGTCTCAGCTCTCTGCAATAGTAAAGACCAGATTATTATGAGCAGTTGACAGAGTTCCCAGTGTATCAATGACACTAAGGTTGAATGTACCCTCTTGAAAATGTGAAGCCACAGGCTCCAAACTAAGTGAAGAACATTCACAGGTTTCCCTTCAAATCATTGTGTCATCTTACAGGAAAAGGCAGTGTTTCAATGAAATCAGGGCTATATTGAAGACAAGAGTGTAAGAAAAAGCTCAGAACTCTTGTAATATCATGAAAAAGGAAGATTTTCTGATGTGCATACAGCAGTTAAATGCTAGCATTTATGCCTTTGAAACCCCTTTTGAAGACAACTAGGATCTAGAAAAATCTCCATATAAAAGGGTATCTGAACACTTTCTGAATAAAATAAAAAATATCAGAAATCCTGACATGCTTTATGTCTAAGAGTCTGAAATACCTACCAGAACTACTGGAGATGAACTACATATAGTTAAAATCTTACAGGTAAGACAGAGGTCTAATCTTTTTAATTTGAATCTGCAGCAAAAGTTACTTCAGAGGATTATGAAACAGAAATAAATTTTCTCTACTGATATATAATTAATATCTAATAAAGGGTTAATCAACCAGTACTACAATAGCAACATTACAACAGTAATATTACAGTCCTAACAGTCTGATGTTACAAGACAAAACTGGTAGATTACCTCTGCCACATCAGCAGAAAGAAGTCACAGACACATGTGGAAGCATGTCCTGTTCTTCTCCTACCTAATGGAGCTCTTCTCCTGCTGTACACTTACACTAGTAAAACATTTTCAGGTATCTGTTCTATATGCACCTATAGAAGAAGTGTTCCATGCTCCTCTGTAGGTTATTGAAGGCTTTGAAATGACAATCAACTGGAAAAAATTTTTCTTAGTGACTTCGACAGAATGACCTGTGCCATCTATTCTACACATAAATCAAATATGTTAAAATGCTCACATTCCAACATTTGGATGAGAAGACAGCAGTTTACATCCATGTCAATATTGAAGTGAGTAAAAGCATTGTACATTAACAGTTCACTGAACAGAAAAAATCCCCCAACCACTAAAACCATTTGAAACTGAAAATCATCAAAAACCACATCAGGAAGTTACATCTTTAACAAGGCACTCTTTGCAGAAAGTTTAACATCAACATTTTGAAAAAAAAAACACAACAAAAAAACCAAACCAAGCCAAAGACTTGAGACAAGAACAGACTCAGACTATGAACAATACAATGTGGTGAAAACAACTCCAGTGACTCAAACCTAAATTTTACTAAATTTAATGAAGTTTTAAACTGCTTCCATGCAACGTCAGAAGCATTATAAATCAAGTGTGGCTACTACTTTAACAGTAGACTGTAAACTGTAGCTTTTAGGGAAACAGAAGGAGAAAAAAAATCCAAAACCAAATCCCAGCCTTAGATTAGAAACTGCCAGATGAAAAACAATTGAATACCAACTAAAACCAAACTCTTGCAGACACTCAAACATTATCTTAAAAAAAAAAAAAAACAACCAAAACTAAGTAAACCCCAAAAAACCCACAACAATAACAGAAAACAGAAAAATGTAACCACCTCATATATGGTGTTTTCCAACGACTGCTCCTGCGGAGGCCCTGATTAATGTTCCTGTCTGCCCAAATCTCCAATTCCTTATCTGCCCAAGGGGCAATAAAAATGGAGAAATGCCTTCCTAATGTTACTTTGCACAAAACCAAACGTCGCACCTGACACCTGATGCTGCCAGAGATACCCAGTGATCACAAAGAACAAGAGTCATGACCCGGGATAGATGGTGAGATGGTAACACAGCACTTTGTAGCACTTGAAAGCTGTGAAAAGCCTTGCTCCTTTAGCACAGGGTGCTGTATTTAAAAGACTATCATGAAGGACCCGATTATCAACCCACAAGACCATTAGCAACAATCTGAAGCATCACAGAGGAATAGCTTGGATTTCACTGTTTCTTTAGCTAACAAGGCTGCAAAAGCTGAAGCCACATATTTGGGATTTGTGGCACAATAAATTCCTACTTCACTCAACTGTAACTCCCTGGCAGTTTTTCTAGTTTGAAGAAATTGCCTGCTTTCTTTTCCAGGATGTCATTCTGGGACAAAGTCATGACAGTGCAACATACTACACTCCACTAGGCAGTCCCAGGTACAAAGAGACTTTTCTCTAAGCCACTATATCCTGTCACTGGTAATTATTGCTACTTTCCCATTCTGCTAGATGCTCTGAGAAGAAAAAAGCACAATATACAGATGTTTCCAAGTGGACTGAACAAACTGATTTACATTAAGGCTTCACACATTTTACATCTCAAGCATAGCATCTTCACCTGCTCTTAACTTCCCCAAGCTTAATCCAAGACCCTAATGCTAGATGCCTGCCTCAAGCAGAATAAGGTGTCATTTTAACCTGAATCAGTTGAGAGGGAAGTTAAAAATAAACAGTTTAATACCTAAAACTTCTTGAAAAAGTGAAGACTCCCTTTTTCTGAATCACTTCAGTTGCCCTCATATTTTGAAGACACACTATTTTATTTTTAAAATATATGTTTTGTTACTTAGGAACAAGCCCTTATCAACAAACAAATAAACTAAATCATGCCCTTAATATGTGGGTCTGAAAGAAAAAAAAGGCCAAAAAGGTCACTGATAGCTAATGAGGAGACTGAATACATGAAAAGATGATTTTTTTTAAATAGTCTATCCTCTACCACCTAGATCTGAGGAGACTGTGGGCACATCATTCCCATAAAGAAACTCAACATCCCCTAGGTGATCTAAACCACACATTGTAACCAGTACTCCTTCATGCAAACTTCCTGCTATGTGAACAACATGGAAATGTACAGCATACAAACTGAATGAAAGGTTCCAGCAAAGGGGGGGTAGGTCCAAGACAGAGAAAATATTTTAAAGAACAAAGAAGGAAAGAGGCAAGGAACAGACGAGTAAAGAAATTCAGAACTTGGCTCATCTCTAGAGCCCTAGCATCTCCCAAAGCTGAGTAAAGTCTGGATTCTTGGAGTGTGTTCCAAGTGTCTTTGTTCCTCTCACATCGATGAACTCACTGGCAAAACATCCATCTTCTCCAGTGCTACTCCACTTCCTACTGCCATTATCATTACAACACTGGTTTAAAAGGCAAAGGTTCAACCCAGGAGACGGAACAGGGAGCAGTAAGAACTGACACTACGCTGTTATGCTTGCACTAATTTTAACTACATATAGAGGATTAAGGTTGCACAAAAATTAGGAAAGGATACAATTAAGACAAGTACTTTGTGCACTTGTGTTAATACGGTCTGTACTTAACATCTCACATCCTATGCTTTTGAGACGGGCATTCTCTAGAAATGAGGTGGGAAGAACAAGGGAAGGACTGTTCTACCCTTAATGTCCTACTGGACTGGAGACTTAAAGAAACTGAAATACAAACGAAGCATGAGACTGCAAAAAGACAAAACAAAACCAGGGAACAAGGCCATAAGAAGCTATCCTTGCCACTGAGCTCCCATGTGACAGTAGATCAGTCCTTTCCTCCACCTTTACAGCTATTTTTTGTATGCTCCTTATTTTACAGCTACCTATTCAGATAATCTGCAATCCAGTTTGTGTACATAGTGAGCACACCCAGCAGCAATTAGGACATGTGCTTTAAACACATTAATTGCTTTACACTATAAAACATAAATCGAGACAGGGCAGCATTTTTATATTATTTCTGCCAAGTGAAGGAAATTCATTACTAATGGAGTCTGTAGATGTTATGGCAGTAGCCAGCAAAGGCAGACTCTGGAGTAACTTAATAAATCTGCACTCTGGGAAGGCTCTTGCTAATAAAGTTTAAATAAAACTGAAGCTGCTCAGAAAACAGTAAGTACAAAGCTAAATACTAGGAAGCACTGAATTAAATAAATAAAGTACAACTCAATGTGCTACAAAACAAAGAATTATGTAAACGTATGCATTCACGTAATTAAAATATACAGCTACAGTAACTGCTTAAACTGAGCCACGAACACTGTGCAATTCTCATCTCAAACATAAAAAGGACCAACCTAAACAGCAAACCACGGGATGAGGCTGTAAATAGTCTAAGACGTGCAATTACATCCTCAGAGAAGCTAACCATGTCTATGTAGTTTCCAAAAAAAAAAGATATTACAGATACATTTTAAATACCTGACTACCAAACAGAAGAGGATAAAACCAAATACAAATATTTACCTTACTGCAGTAAAGCATCCAAAGCTCATACAGCCTCTCTCGGGATGCCATTCCTCCCCTTCCTCTTCCCGTCGATCCCAGCTACTTTTCTCTTCAAGATTCTACCATGCTCAGTTCCCAGGTGCTCTTTCCACAGTTTTTCTTTATTATTATAGTTATATCATAACCTGAGAAGAAGTCAAGTGACAGGGTCTCAGTCTCTCCTTTTCGAGTAAAAATCGAAGTGCAACACAAGCAATTGCAGGCAAGTGTCAAGCATGTCCGTTCTTCGCCAGCGCCGCTTCGGTTTTAATCTCTCAAAGTGAAAACACACCCTTCAGGCCTTTGGTGGAGGGTATGTAACAAATCCGCACTTACAGCCCACAGATAACCTGGGGAACTGGGCGGCGGCAGGTCGCACCGCTCTGCTCTCTGACACTGTTCCCCGGTGAACGTTCCTGGCGCTTTCTCGCTTGTGCAGGGGGGGAAGCCGCAGGGCAGCCGAGCGGGGCCGCCCGAGCCCCGGGAGGCGGAGGGTACCGCCGCTCCCGCTCCGGCAGCGACAGCCGCTGCCACCGGCCTTCTGCGGCCGCCCCGGACCCCGGCGGGCCCCGCAGGCCGGCGGCTGCCGG
>VYZT01000007.1:25592-40824 GCA_013400735.1 Pomatostomus ruficeps
CCGCCGCCGAGGGGCGGGGAAGCCGCGGGCGCCATCTTGGCTGCGGGCAGGGCAGTGCCCGCCCGGGGCAGCCGGGGCAGCGCAGAGCCCCGGCGGCAGAGCTCATCCGCAGCCCGCGGCGCCTCACCCGCAGAGCAGGCGGTCCCTGCCGGGCGCGCCCCTCGGCCGCACCAGCAGCGTGCCCGTAAAGAATCAGCATCCCCAGCCCGAGCACCTCAGGAAACCTCCGCACTGCTTTGCTTCACAAGTAGTAAAGGTTACTCTGTTACTCTGGAGCTTACACATACGCGTGTTTAACGTATGCTCCAGAGAGGCCTGCCAGCATGGCCTACGGAGCATGGATATATTCATACATCTGACCTGATGCCCTTGTAAAGCAGCCCCCTACCTTGTACGCAGAGCTTGCCGAACTAAGAAACCAAAGTTAGATTTCCTCAATAAAGTTAGTTTTCCAAAGGACAAATGCAAATAGACATCCCTCAGCTTGCCGATGTGGCCCTGCCCGGGCACACGGGCCTGTGCTGATGCAGCCAAGGCACCACACTCCAGTAAAGGACTTTCCTCCTGCTCCTTCAAGAGCGGGATCTTCTTTGCGTGACTCGCAGGGCACTCCACGGGGAATGGGCTTCCCTGCCTGTCCACCTACTCCTTGGAAAGTGAGGCTGGAAACTACTGTTCTGTCAGAGTCCAGGGAGGAGGAGGTTGAAGGAGACACAGACCATCTCTCTAGTTTGCTGGGAGAATCATGGTCCTGCAGCTTTTGGCCACAGCCCTGGTCCTTCTGCAACTGCGTCATCTCCTCAGTTGGGTATGTACAGCCTCATGCAATGAAGCATTGCCATTCATTACACAGTTGATTACTTTCCAGGGATTTTCACACCTTTGCCATGATTTAGTACAAGGGATCCTTTAGTACAAGGAAATCCTTTGCAAAGGAATTGACTGTGTAATATCATTGTAGTGTCTCTTACATAATTTTTTTCTAGGGATGGATAAGTATCACCAAGAGCCCAAAGACAGACTGAGATATGTTCCTGCAACAGGCCTTTGCATATTTGGGTTTTTTTTAGAAGGTCAGTGAAGTTTCCCTGGAGAAATTTAAGAGCTAACCTGTGCTCAATGTTGTTTCATGTGGATCACCACTGTGGGAGTGGTAGAAGTATCTTTTACTGCAATATCTAAACATAGTATCTAGCATGGATAGAGGGACACTGACAAAAATGAGACTGTAAAATTATTTTTAGTTGTGTGATACATGTGCTCTGGTACTTGATGCTAGCCATAATATTCTGCCGCCTTGAGGATGTAAGATAATTTTTTTCAAACAAGAAAAAATAAGAGCTTAAAGTCTAGCTCTGTCCCCAGGGCAGGATCTGCTCTGCTTAAGCCACCTGGACCCCCTTCGGTGAAGTGTGTCTAGGAAAAAAAGAGAGCCTGCCTCCTCCCTGAGTGATTTGCCTCAGGGCTGAAGTTACTGCTAGGAGCTCCTCCCTAAGAGCCAACCTGCATCATCTTTCTAGCAAATGCAAACCACTATTATTTGGCCCTTCCACAGCAATGCAGTAAAAGGAAGCTCTTTATAGCAGGTCTTTTGAATTACAAACTCTTATCACATTTCTGCAGCCTTTTCTAGTCTGAACAACAGCCTATTTCAAATTTCTCTTACAACATGCTCGCTTGAAAGAAGGCAGGCCTTAACAAAGCCATGTAAAAATCCCAATCCTCCCTTCAGATATTACTCTGCTTTTTTGCATTACTGCTTGTAAGAGCAGCTGCTCCTACACACACCAGTCCTTCAAGAGGCTTCAATGAAGCAATAAAAAACCATCCTCTGATAGAAATGGGAGACTCCGCCCTTGCTAAGTACTCCCACACTATAAAGCAGCCATTTTCCACTCTGCTGGAGTTGTAGCAATGTAGTTATTTTTGTGGGCCTAGGCAATAAGTGCTGCTTGTGTAGGCAGTTCTTGCCTTATATAGGTGCTCTAGATAGAAAGTAAAGCATTTGTGGTTTGCAACAGAGCAGTCTGTTCCTCTGTCATTCAGGGTGAGTGGTCTCCTGGTCTGACCTTCTGGAGGTTTTCCTAAGCCAGATAGCTCCCTGTAGGGTTGTTGAGGTGGCTGTTGGGTGTCTGCATTACTGGGTGTATCTCAAGTTTAGTCTCTCCCAGTACAGACAGGCATTTAGTATTTGCTATAAGTTTTTTCTTACATAGATATATGAGCAATAATGAGAGAGGTCAGTATAAAAACGTGGGCTACAGCTTTGTCTCTGCAGGTGTGGTATAATTCTAGATGAATTTATATTTTGGTATACTTACCTACATGAAGGCTTCGCAAAGGATATGGAAATCAAAGAACAGAGGAAGGTGTAAAGAGAAGCCTTGCCAGCTTTGTATGACTACTTTAAAATGTGAGTGTTTATGGATTGTTTCAGCTGTGAAGGCTAATTGTTAGACTTTTCATTGCCTTCTCTTCCATAATTATGTATCAATTATTTTTATGGACCTTAAACAGTGAGGTAGGCAGTGTTCATTAGTATTTCATTGTCCCTTAGCTGCTGTTTTGTGGTAATTGTTTACAACAATGGTTATTTCTCATACTTCGTTTATTACTTGTGGGTTTTAATGCCTCTCAGCAGTAGCTGTGTATTAGTAATGCAGTCATTTTACTCTGGAGTGAACTTGTTTGTCAGCAAGTTCAGGTAACAGAATGGGTAGAAAGAAGGGTGTAGATAAGAGAAAGCATTAATTTTGGGTTAAGGAAAGATTTAACAAAGAAATGGACTACACTGGATTGTACCTTTGAGTCTGGGAACCTCTGCAGTGGCCACCCACCTTATAGTACTGCTTTTGCTAAGTTATGTTTATTTTCTGTGGAAGCAAAGGAAACAGGCAAAAATCTGTATTTGACTTTTAGATATTCTCAGGCCTGTTGTTTGGCCCTAAGGCTTCTAGGGATACTAAGCCCCAGACCAACAGAAATTATGCTGAGATGAGTCTATGGCAAAGCTTTTAGCTGAGCTTTTTCTTGATGTCTTAAAGCTAACGCTTTGACCAACAATAAAGACCTGAAATAGAAATGGACTTAGAAATTAGCTTAGAAATGAACCTGCCCCTCAATTCTTCCACCTTTTTTTTTTTTACAAACAGGTGCCTGCACAGAAGCAAGGAGTAATCTTTACCGTGTTAAGTAAAAAAATGGCCTTGAGGCTGTGTGTAAAACTTCCAGTATCAAAATACCTTTTGCTGGATGTAAATAAATAAGACTTTTTGGATGCTAATTTCTATATTCAAGCCAAAAACCTTGAGATTGGATTTGGTGTGGCTATTGGAAAGAGGCATGCTGTTTCTTGTGAGATGGGTATGTCTCTGTGATGATGTTTTGCTGAGGGTGACTTGAATTTCTCTGGCTATGATTGTCAGATTAGCGTGCAATTATTCTGTTAGGTAAGTCAGCAAACTTAGTGTTTAATATTTCTTCTGTTATTATATTCACTTTGCACTCCAGGTAATTCAGAGCTTGTTAGTTGTTTGTAAAATCTGAAAATGGGAAGGAATTTGTTTGCCCCTTGATGTATAAACTGGTATCTAGGGATTTTAGTTACTTTATTTCAAAGTGTTGGAGACTGGCCACAGCTAAAGCTGGGAGCTGATGGTCTGGCTAATAGCATTAAGTCCCCCTGCCTGCCCTGCTTTCAGATATGCAGGGTTAAGCCATTCACCAGACTTAAATTCAGAAAGGAATTTACCCCAGGGTAGCCTGGGACCCTGGTGAGTGTTTTTGTCCTTGCCTGTTCTTTCCACGGGAGGCCTTCAGTATAATGACTCCACCGTTGTAAAAGGCCCAGGCAGGGAGTTGATCTCTTCTGCTCCCTTCCTTTTGTGGTATGGGCTCCCTTATCACAAGCCTTAAGTTTGCAGCTGGCTAGGAATGTTCTTGTGTAGAGTACCTCTTAGAGACCCTTTCAGACTAAAGAGATAGTATGTATTTATATGCTTTGATCTGCCTAGGTTCCTAAACAAACAGCAAAAATTCATGGATGAGAGTTGAGTCTTAGAACTGCTCCTCTCCTCTGCTGTCATTTAGATTAGCTATGCAAGAGCTAACATGTAGATTTGTGCTACAGCTGTCTTTCTTTTGCAGATGCTTGAAGACACCAGTTGTTACCGCACAAGACTGCATGATAAAGTCCTCTCCTTCCTTCACCAAACTCTTCTCACTCAAAGTAAGCCATCCTTTACTGTACAGTTTTAGTGCCAGGGATCAATGAAGTTACCATACTTGCACTTCCAATCATTCTGCTTTAGTTAAGACAGTATTTAATGCATTATTTCATTACGTTGGAGGGCTCAGCAGTATGGATCTGCAGCATGATTCCTGAAAGCAATCAGTGTGTCAGGAAAAAAAACCAACATAACAGCAACCAAGACTGAAGGATGTGTAGGGTTTAGTAGCCTCTGTTGATCTGTTGAAATTTAATTCCCCCTTAGCTGAACAGGGTCAGGTTGTCTTGAGGATGCCTGCTATAGAAACTTGGAGCCTAACTTCTCTTGGTTTGGGGTAGAAGGAAAATGAAGGGAAGTAACTAAGGGAAAATGGGTTTAGGGAAGCTCTAACTTCAGCTAAAGGTGGGATTATTGCAAAATATTAGTACCGCAGCCTCCCAAGAGTTAGACGTTTGCTGCAAACACACAGTCTTCTTCTGAGTGGGATGTGAAACCAAAGGTGTGTCCTTGTGAATATCCCAGGGACTTGGCTGCCCTAACTCCTGAGCACAGAAAGGGCATAGAGACCTGAATGATGGCTAATGTTGTAAAACTTGAAATGGAGTTTTAAAGATTCTGCAGTGTAGTGTAAACAGTGTGCTGCTAGAGTATGTGAGAGACTTGTGGGGGCCCACTTACACACTGAACTTGTTGTAGAATCTTTAACATAATGGGTCTCTCTTTTGGTTTCTAACCTCAGACCCTAGGGAAAGCTGCTGCTTCTGTGCTGTGGAGGGCCAACATGAGTTCATGCCTTCAAATGGTGTGAGGTCCTGGCTAAACAAAAGAGCATAGTGTAGGCCTTGAGCTGGAAGTAGGAGCAATTCAATCCTGTGCAGAAATGTGGATTCAATGCCAAATGGTAGCTGGAACTATTGGGCGCCAGAACTGTTTGTTGGATTTTTCTTAATCATGAAGTGAATAAGCAACTGAACGATTTATTTTGGTATCTGTAGCATTTTAAATAGTCATTGCTAGAAATAATTTTTATTCATAAACTTGGTAAATACTGTAAATGCTTTGCTCTGTCTTAAGTCATCTAGTGTCACAGCTAGAGGCTTGGTATTTCCATGATGATACTGTTTGCTGTCAACTTGCCATTGTATTCACAGAAGAAACACTTCTGTGAAGGCCATTGCTTTGATGGGGCAACTCAAGATGAAAAGTACATCCTGTAATCAATTCAAGCATAGAGTTAGTCCATGGGCTCAATTACAGGTGGAGTTTGGGAGTTTCATAATCATAAATGAAGAATTCTTTCTCTAAGGTCCAAAAGCTTTTAGTTTTTTTTTTTTACAAAGATACTATTTTCAAACATACGGGTTAGCAAGGTGCTGGTTAGAAAATATCCCCTTTTGTTGGAAGGATCCACCTTTGGCACTCATGGCACCCCACTTGGTGAATCACCTGTACTTGCCAGGCCTCAGGAGGTACTGCTGTCATTGAAAGTGTGGCTGTCCATATAAAACACAGCTTCCTTCAAGTATGTTATAGGACCGGATGTCCCTGTTGTGAAAGCCCTCTTGGAGAGATGGGCAGTTATCCATGAACTTCAAGATCCTGCTTCTGAAGTCATTCATCAGACTGCTGTAGCTGCTGTGCTTCTGGAAATGCAAAGGCAAATCCAAATGGATAAACAGGATGTTAAGTAGCAGTTCTAGGTGACTACAGCTTGCTAGATGCCACTGAGGCTAGCAACATGAGTGTGAATAGCCACTAGTATGTGCAGAAAGGTCAGTTTAGCAGGAATAAATTTGGCTGGATCTTAATTTATAGCAGCGGTGCTGTGAATCTTTTCTGCTCCAGAGAGAGCAGAACTGCACTTGCTAGGGCAACTAACAACTCTGCATGCAGGTAAAAAAGTAAATTCAGTGATATACCTGGATTTCCAAAGCAGTCATATGTCCTCAGTCTTCTCAGATGTTGAATCATAACTGGATTTTTCTTGCATAGCCTTAAGTGGGTAGGTGGGGGGTTTTTTTGCTTTTCATTTACTAAGATGATAAGCTGTTTCACTACTGTCTCTGACTCTTTTATCTAGCACAGCAAAGATTTGCTATAGAAAAATATTTGCTGGTTTGCACCAATGTGCAATACAGTTTTTGCAGGTGCTCAAGTGCAGTTGTATAGACACTAGAGTATTGCTGTTATTGTGCAATTCCAACAGGTTAGTTTTAAAAAAAACCCCACAACAAACCACAACCAAATCTAACAACACTTTAGTACCCTTCCTAATTTTAGAGGTTTTTTCTACCCCCATAGTAATTCTCAGTTTCTTTGCTCCTTCTTAATACTTCATTGGTCTCCCAAGTCAACTTCCTTTCAGTCCATCTTGTTTCCAGATTCCTTACCTGTAACTTCTTTCCCTTTACCACTTGTAAGGACACAAGAGTGCACTAGCTTTTAGCACTTGGACCCAGAACTTGTCGTAGCTGAGTGAAGCCCAGAATTGCATACCAGTGAAAAAAATAGCTGCATTATCCTATACAGATGGAATGTATCTGGAAACTTGCTGTAGCGGTCTACGTAGCTTCTACTGGATGGGGAAACTGTGAATTGTGCATAAAGCTTACAACATGGGGAAAAGGAGGGGAGAAAAGGGGTTACAGCCAATGGAGCAGGGCAAAAGGGGACGATTGCTGAGGGAAACAACCAATGTGGATACTTGAGGGATGGACAACAGGGAACAACCAATGAGGGATCTCAGAACATAGAACTTTCCAGGCTTAATACATATTCAACTAAGAGGATACATATTCATAAACTTATGCATCAAACAGGGAGGGGAAAACAGTAACCCAGCAACTTGAAATATGCAAACGGGGAACACAGGATTTGGGCTCTCGCTATAACCCAGGGGGAGTGCTGTTAGACTTGGGGGTCTGACAGCCAGGGCTCTGATGTTGCCTCTTCTGGGGCCATGACGGCTGCAGCCACACACACCACAATACCCATGCTACGTTGTTTGCTCCATTCACTCAGCTGTTCTTATCGTTGCTATTTTTGCTACGGTGTAACTGTGACACCTTTTCTCTTCTCCTTGTCTTCCTTTTCTCTCCTTCCACACCCACCTTTGAACTAACCTTCATAAAATTCATTCACGTGCAGTGCATTTTCATGTTTCTTGCTCATACTGCACGAAGGAATTTTGGGTCTTTTTGTCTTACTGACTTCTTGTTCAACCAAAATGCTACTTGTTTTGGGCTTTCTTGCACATGTCTTTCACTGTGAGTCTTGTATAGTGATTTCAAGAAGCTGCAAAACTTGAGAGACAAATCTTTAGCTATCCTGTTTTTACACAGCTCTAGTTGTGCTTCTAATGGGTGTTGTAAATGGTATCACTATTGTCAGCCTCTCTTGGAGATGCTTCCTCAGCCAGGAAATTGTACCCTTTAACACTGAAAGCAGACTGAGAGAAGAGTGTGATTTGAGTCTAGTATTTGTTTCTGAACACTTGTATGCTGTCGTTGTATCAAAAATCACTTCTTCCTGATGGTTAATGCTAAGCAAATGTGCAGGCCTGTGCTTGCGTTTCTCAAAGATCTTTGTCAGGCTCAGAAGTGTTACTTTTTTTTGTTCTGCCTGGGATCGTGCTTGTTTTGTGAAGCAGGTTTGTCTTTTGGATCCCACATGGTCCTTCACAGATTAATATAGTGGGCACTGGAGTTGGTAATGAAGTTTGGAACTTGAGAGACCTTGAACTTGAGTAGGGCAGGTATGTGTAAATTCATTACTGTAACAAATGTAGAGCAGCCATCAGGGGTCAGATGGGCCACCCAGCCAGTCAACTTCCATGAGCAGGCACTGAGGGAAGGGTAGATATGAAGCAAATGTGTATGATATTTCATTAAAACTTCAGGCCCTCAAGCTTTTTTAGCTCAAGAGGTTTTCTGAGCAGGAGGTTTCTTCTCTCTTTATAAAAAGAGAGAAGAAATACTCTCCGTGGATTTGTCTTCCAAGTACTCATCCAACTTCTCCTTGGATCCTGTTCCTAGGACCCTCTGCCACAGATGAAGTGAGCATTGCAGGAAGGGCTGTGGGTTGATCTTAAACTCTGGAGGCAGAATATCTTGTTAAACAAATGGTATCCATGGTCTGAGGAGTGTGATTATTTCCATCGGTTGCAGTTGCCCTCAGCCAGTACGCCATTATGACAGTTGCTTTTACATGGAGATTGACTGCTTTTGCACCTCAGAAAAATGTGAACATAGGAGTAATCTGAAAACAGCAGTGTTTTTGTAGAGAAATATAGCCTGCATGCCAGCAACTGTAGTGCCTGCTACCAACCATAAAGCAAGATGCAGGAGCCTAGACGACTTGGTGAAAACTTGGACGATCTGTGCATTTCCAGTGTTCCTCTGTTTTAGCACCATTGTTCTTAATGTCTGCTCGAGATTCTCAGAACATTTGCAAAGAAAAGCAAGTGCAGCCTCTCAGTGGTCCTTAAAAACTAGGAATTGGCACCATCCCCACCTCAGGTGGAAAAGTCTGGAAAAGTTTAGCCACCCCTAAGCTCTAGGATGCAACAGAATCTAGAATCCAGACACCCTACCTATCATCCTGATGTCTGAATAGTTATTTCTGTTCATTCTTGCCTTTTACCTGAGGAATTCCAGCATATCATCTACACATCACTACAGAGCCAAGGTTCTCAATTGCACTAATTGAACCAGATACTTTGTTGCAGTAAGTAGGCATATGTTAATTGCTGTCTGGGGAACGGGTCTGTTCTTTCTTTACTTCATTCCTGCTGAAGACAAATGGAATTATTTTTTTTTGAAATTTCCTGTTCTAAGCAGACAAGCAGATACTTTACCTGAACTGCTGTGTTATTTTGCAAATCTGGGTTACCTAAGCACACTAACATACATATTACTTACACTGTAGAGTTCCCATAAATGCACAGTATTAGGTGTTTGTGAACATGAGGAAACATGCTTTTTCACACCTCTGCCCTGAGAGCCAAGTTGTTCATGCTCCATTTCCCTCTGGCTGAAGCATGGTGTTCTTATGTACACCAAACATTTGCAGTTGCTGAACAGCCTCCTTCGTGCAGTAAAGGACAGGCAGGAGGGCAGAGATAGTGTCCCATGTACAAAAGAAAGGACGAGAAGGGCAAAGAATAGTTCTGTTTTCCTCTCCTGTGTTGTCAGGGAAAGGCTGGTGAGGATCACTAACAGGCTGTTACTGATGGGTCATGTGAGTGTGAAATAATGGCTAATGACGCCTCTGACATGAGCAAGGAGAGATGTGAGTTTTGACCAGTCTACCTGACTGCTGTAAAAGTTTCTTGGTTTTATTCAAGAACTCCATTATCAGAATGTTTACTTGGCAAAACAAAATCAAAGCCTACCATCTCAAGCCAAGATAAAGTGATTTAAACTTAAACATATACTCTATAAGGTTGCAGAGTGTCCTTAGTAGTTCTATGCTCTCTGTACTGCTTTCTCTTTCCAAAAGTCTCCAGAACTCTGCTGAAAAACAGTAGTATATGTGCCTAGAAGAGGTATGTTAAGATGTGAGGTCCCACCCCTGTGTTTTATTTTATTATGGCTCTTATTCATTACTGCACAGAGTATCTGCTGGCACAGAATTCTGTGATGAGTAGTAGGCATATACATAATTGAATGATAATTAATGCTGCAATAGACCTTTTCCAGCACAAGATGTTGTCATGTTTCTAACCTACACTGGTATGCTTATTTCATTCCTTTTGCATTCAGAATAGCCTGGCAATTGAGGGGTTTGGCCCCGTGTCCCTTTGCAACAGATCAATGCAGCTCTGTAGTAGAGGCAATGGCAGTTGACACCAGCTAAGCATATAGTTCATAAAATTACAGGTTCATTAAAACATAAAGGTGCTGTGATTTAAGGATTCGAAAATAATAATTTTGGAGGAATCAGCTGGGATAAGACTGGAAAGCTTTGCTGGACTGGTGGTAGAATTGTTGGAGCAGCTTGTTTGCATGAAGAAGTTGATGTCAAATACAGTGTTCACCTTGTTCCAAGCTCCTCTGCATATTTCTTTTCTTCCTCAATCAGTAATTCATTGGCTATAATATTAATGGGATTTGCTTTTCTGTTCCACAGTACAGGATAATTTAAATAACTGTTAAAGATGCAACTGCATATTGGTATCCCTGGTGAGTATAGAGCTGGAATCTATTCCTAGATTGAAAATTTGTAAAAATAGAGAACTTAGATGAAAGTATCAGACCTTTCCCTTCACTTACCATGGTAAGTGTACACTTACCAGCAATATGCAGTTGGACTTTAACACTTATTTAACTTATCATATTCATACTTACCTTATCATGAACCACTGACTAATTGTGAATATATTTTGAAACTCTTCCTCCTCTCCCCTGAAAATGTGAAAGAAATCAGATTTTCCTCAGGACTGCACAACTTTAATTTGTTTATAGTACTGAAGAAAGATTTCTTTGAACCAGGATTTTGGAATGCATTCACTGTTTATTTAGTATGAGAGCAGTAACTCAGTGTGAGTCAGCCAGCTACTGCAAAGAGACAATTTTTGGCATTTGCTGCACCACAGTCAAGAATTCTTCCATATTCCCTAGGTTTCAATAAATACTGTCTGCCCCGAACTTACGCGTTTCATACAAGATTCAAGAGCCACCTAAGGCATTGAGGGAGCAGATATCGGGAAGATGGACACAGCCTGGGACAGATGTGAGAGCCAACTAAGAGCCAACATTGGACGTTGGGGCTTTTCCTTTTTATAGCACCAAGTATTGTGGGAAGCAAAATTCTGCAGTGGCAAAGAGCAAAAATATAGAAAAGACAGAAGCTTAACTGATTCTGACATTACTAAACAAGACAGACACACAGGAAAAGGAGCATTGCGAGCTCCTATGTCTATTTCTGAGGAATTGTGTTCTATTCTGGAGATGGGATTGCAAAAAGATGCACTTTTTTGAAACTAATAGAAAAGATTTAATTCTTATCCATAGGGAAGAGCTCAGGTGTACCAACAAAAATGGTATGATCACATATGTGATATCAAGTAAATGGAAGATGCTTTATGATTTGAAGAAATGGGATTTATAAGGACTCTGTATTAAGACAATGGGAGCAAATGTATTCATGTGATTTGGGGATGATGTGTGGCACTTACTCATGACCTGACTCAAGGCCTGACTAACATGGCCTTTTCAGAATTATGCTACTAAACAACATTTGCCATGTTACTCCATATGCTCCCAATATACATTGCTGTGCAGACAGTTATTATGTGGGAAACTGCTGAGCTTTGTGAGTGTGGGGATGTGGAGTGTTCCTGCTGCTATGGCTGATACTGTAAAGTATATCTGAAAAATGAGAGAAGTACCTTGGCAAGTATTAACCCTTTGCCTGGTTTTAACCAACATAGCTTTTATGTTAGGAAAACTGTACCCATTGCAAACCTGATTTAACATGTTCAAGTATCATTGTATCCTAACACAGTATGGTCATAAGCAAGTTGCATTCATCAGCCCACAGCAGAAGTTTATATCAGCTAGACCTCCCAGCCCTTCCCTGGGTGAGGTAAAGATATTCTCTACCTAGGAACAGTCACTCCACTTTCTTTTAGTATCTTCAAGTTATGAAAAGGCCCTGGAAATAGCTTTGATATGAAACTGATTATTTCCTTCATCTTCAGTGAAACTTTGTATTGCCTTACTGAACTTTGCCTGTCTCTCAAGTTGCTTGGAGAGACTGTCTAACTGTATTCCTAAAGGATAAACTATACCCAGTTTCTTAAACTCTGATGTGCTGCTAAGCAGAACTCACTTGTACTGTTACATGGCAAGATGTGATGGAATTGCAGAGACTGAACCACTTCTGGAAGTCGGGATCATTCTTCCTTTTTAAAAGGTAGTGATGTTCTGAGTAACTGGACTCTCATAAATAATCTAGCAGCCTTTTTTTGCCTTAAAGGAATTGTGTTGTTTCACAGAGGACTGCAGGTCAAGGTGGTCACAGCAGTGGCCCAGAAGCTTTTGTCTTCATAAAAAAATGATCTGCAATATAAACATTTGCAAAGACTCATAGTCCACCCTGGTGTCTGTGTCAGAGCAGGGGACTGGCATACTGGGGTTTTCACTTCTTTCCCACTTCTGAAAATTTGCTGAGATGAAAGTTGAGAGCTGTGCCAAACACTGTGTTTGCTTCTATTTGCAATAGTCCTGATGCCCCATCTGCAAAAAGTAACACAAAAGAGACCATTCTAAACTGTGGGGATTTCTCATGTTTTGTCTTTATTGTAGTTATGATGTTTATTGCATTTACCATGGGGGACTAATTTTTTCTGTGTTTTGCCCTGCATTTGTGTGCAAGTTGAGTTATGGTGTAACTGTGGGGTAGAATACACTTTGAGCTGCTGTTAAGTGTTTCATGTGGTCCATCTGACCCAATGTGAGATAGGTACAAGCACGTGTAGGAATATATAAGAATTGTTCTTTACAGAACCTCCTTTGCCTGAAAGCTCTCGAACTCAGCAGACCTGAGCAGCTTCTGGTGTAGGTCTGTTCCTCTCCTTCCCCACCCTGTGTTGATTACCTCTTGCCCATGTTTGTCCCCAAAACTTTCCGTTTGCAACAGCAGATGAACTTTTCTTCAATTTCAATGCTTTGTCACAGACTTTATCCTGGAGACAGGAAAAGTCTCCATCTCAAGTGGTGTTGTTAGCTTTTGCCTATTAATCCCTTCTATTGTGTACAGATTTTAACACAGATGTGTGAGGAGGAAGTAGTGATTAAAAGTTTCAGTCTCTTCCTGATATGTGATTAACTGCTGCATCCCAGAAGACTATAAAGATTGAAATCAAGTGGTTCTTACTAGATGTTTATCAGTGTATCTGAATTACTGATTAATGTTGTAAATCAGTTTGGATCACTTGGTTCAGTTTTTTACCTTTGAAAGTCTATTTTAAAAATTCAAAGGGAGTAAATGGCATTAAACTCAAGTTGCTCTCTATCTGGAACCCAGAAGGATTGTTGTTTAATGCTAAAGCAGAGTCCTTTACCACTAAAGCACAGATAGTAGGCTAGAGAAAACTGTATTCCTCCATTTTGGAGCTTTTCCTCTGTTTTTTTCCTGTTTGGTGCAGGAGTGTAACAAACCTTGACTTGTTCTGTTCTGATAATCATTTTCTTGCACCTAAATTTTAGACTCTTAAAAACAAACTGCTTCATGGTATATGCAAAGCTGATTATAAAAATGACTTATATCACCAGGGTGAGTCTTCAGATCAAAACAAACTATTGCACTCCAAAACTAGAGTATTTGGGGGAACACATTCAGGCATGTGAAGACCTTGTCAACATGATCCATTAATAACTTGGCACACAGATGAACACCTTTGTAGATCTAATTTACTTAAAAGAGCTCTATTTTCAACTATATAGTCTCCACCTCCAATGGAACAAAGGAGTGTTTGTGGTTGTAAGCAGGGAGGGCAGGGCAAAGTTTGGGAGACTTAGTGGAGCGCAGCTTTGCTTACAAGGTTTCAGGCCAAAGAAAAGGGATTTCAGTGCTGCAGCAAGAAAGGAAAGACAAGAGTGTCTTCAGGGGAAATGGATGGGGGGAATATGAAGCCTCCACCTTCACAGCCTTCCATCACAAACCACTTCAGTGATATTGTTTTTTAACTGTATCCATATTAAATGACAGGGGCTAATGTGCACTCACCATTTCCAAACAGGTTAGATACCCATCTGTCTTCTTTAGTATATTCAGCCCTTTTCTCCCAGACTGTCACCTCAGACCACCTGCCTTCATCCTGTTGGATTTCCCTGTCACGATGTTTGCTTGCCTGAGGTATTGCTGCTGTTGCTCTAAGTACTCTGTTCAGAGCTTGATATTTGTCTGCTGGCAAGTCCCCATGGAAGGCCATGAAGTCTAGCCCTGGATGCCTTTGGCAACCACACCACACATGCATGTCACTTAAATGGATGATGTGTTTTGCACTGGCAGTGGAAATACCTATGTGGAAGTACCTGGCAAATCACCTCCATAGCAGCTTGTCTGGGCTAGTTTCTGTTTCAAGGACCTCTATGCACTCTTTCAACTATGACTCCCCTTGTGAAGCTAGCATCTTTTACAGTTTTAAAGAGATGGAGTAAAACTGATTTTCTCATGGGTTTTATTGCTAATTGCTGTTGCTGCCAGCTGCCTCTCGGAAGATATATAGTCCTGTGGACTTACATTACTTCCTAACCTTACAAAACTGATGCTTTTCAAAACAGATTGGTTATATTTTTGTCCAACAGATAAACTGATCTGTGGGAGAAAAGATTTTTTGCTGTTCCATGATAGATGTTTCCACATGACATTTGGCTAGGAAAAAGCTCTTCACCATAATGAGTGAGAATTTTCAGGACTAGCTAGAGAATCAGTAGTGACATGTCTTAAGTCAAGATTGCTATAGCAGAAATGAGGGGGAAATTTGCTTTCTTGCATGAGCAGTGCTCTAGTAACTCTGGCTGTGGTGTAAAGTCTCTGACTCACAAACTTGCATGGAGCAATTTAAGAAGTTAGACTCTCTAGTCCAGCAGACAGTATGTCTGTGCCTCGGCTGCTCTGTTGTCCTGTTGCGGTGGGTGTGTGTGTGGCTGCAGCCACCATAGCACCAAAAGAAACAACATCAGAGCCCTGGCTGTCAGACCCCCAAGTCTAACAGCACTCCCCCTGGGTTATAGCGAGAGCCCAAATCCTGTGTTCCCCGTTTGCATATTTCAAGTTGCTGGGTTACTGTTTTCCCCTCCCTGTTTGATGCATAAGTTTATGAATATGTATCCTCTTAGTTGAATATGTATTGAGCCTGGAAAGTTCTATGTTCTGCGATCCCTCATTGGTTATTCCCTTTTATCCATCCCTCGAGTATCCACATTGGTTGTTTCCCTTAGCAATCAGTCCCTTTTGCCCTGCTCCATTGGTTGAAACACCTCCCCCCTTCTCCC